>QJPP01000035.1:508936-687857 GCA_003996215.1 Jaltomata sinuosa | reverse complement strand
TTTTGGCCCTGGTCCTTCCATGGACATTGTGCACCTCAACCCAGGCAATCAGCCTAAGTTTGAGGGTGGCTACTACAGAGGTGAATGATAAGAAAAAGAGGAGGGAGAAGATTGGTTGTGAATAGAATGAAAATTCGGGTGTGTGCCTAAGAAAAGAAAAATAAAAAGAAGTGAAAAAGATCGGAAAAGTAACAAAAAGAATTGTCAAAATAAAGAGGCCGCACCTGTAGCTAGAGAGAAGGAAATAAAAAGGGGAATAAGGATGGACAAAGTAAAGTTATGTGGTAAGAAGACGTCGGTAGTTCCAAGGAGGGCTTAGTCACTAACCCCTAAATGTATCCTACCTGCACCTGAAGCCTCATTACAAGCCAAAACAAGTCCTGTAGTGATCCTGAGCGGCTTTCTGAAGAACTGAAATAGAATAGTAAGGGCAAGCCTATGGTATCGCATGTGCATTGTTTGAAATCGTTTGGGAGTGTGAGCTCTTACCTAGTCCCAAATCTTGTTTGTGGGATTTCTTTGTGGTGAGGGCACAAGGATGTCTGTATTGTCTATTGATTGTTAGGATAGCTGCGCGTGTGTATGTAGGATGTTCTATCATATCAGAATGACATGTTTGGAACCTTGCAAGTTAGTGTTTCATACATTCGTGTGCTACGAGGGAGCTTGATTTAATTGAATAAGTTTTGAATGACCATGAGTTGCTAGAGACATGAGTTCGTGTCTTAGTTGAGTCGTTTTATTATTTTATGTTATGTTGCTTGAGGACAAGCGAACGTTTTAAGTTGAGGGTGTTGATGTGCTGCTAATTTACGTCACTTTCGACTCCTTTAAACTAAGAACAATCGTACGTTTTCAAGCAACCGTTGTCGTTTTTGATGTTTTTATGTTGTATTTTCAGGAAATGGAGACAAACATGGAAACGGAAGGAAATACGCGAAAAACAACATTCTGCCTAAGAGTGACGGCCTGAGTGACGGCCCGTCACACATGTGACGGTCCGTCACAGTGACCGTCATACCAAGACAGCACCACTGCCTAGTGGTGATGGCCCAGGCGACGGTCCGTCAAGCCAGTGACGGTCCGTCAGCCAGACCGTCACACCTGGGCAGTTCGCTACGCGGAATTCGGACGATTTCGGGATTTGTTTTCTAGACTCCTATAAATACCCTATGTTAGGTTTATTTTCATTATGCAATTAATAAAGCTTTTTACAATAGTTTTAGGAGAGATTTTAGTCAACTTGAAGATCAAGAAAAACGTTTTCTACTTCTTCAATTCGTGTTCTTGAATCGTTCTTGGGATCTTTTTATTCTTGTTCTTGGATTATTGAGGATTGTTTTCAATACATTGTAAGGATTTCTTTTCTTTGTTATGAACATGACTTTCTTCTATTCTTCTATAAGCATGATTAACTAAAACTCTCACAACTAGGGTTGTGGGAGCCATGGCAAACGTAGCAAGATAGATTCCGGGTAGTGACGGGTTCAAAATACATGTTGTCACGTTGTTAATCATCCGTTGTGTAACGTTTTCTAGTGGTTGCAAACATTAGAACATGCCTAGGTTTAATTTGCTTGAGTAAAGAGATTTAAAACCGGGAAACTTGATTAACGACGAGGATTCGAGACTACCAACTCTCGTCTTATGATTAATGCTGTAACTAGATTAATCTACTTGATGTTTTGGATTGAAATCTAAAAGCACACCTTTCAAGTTCGAGAGAATTGAAAAGTAAATTTGTCTATTTGGTTGAGAAACGTTTAGACGATACAATTAATTCAATCACATCGTGACACGCATATAGAAAGAACCCCGTTAAGCCTAGGATCGACTTTGTTACTAACGCCATGGTAAACATTTCCCTAGTTCTCTCTCTCCTATTGATTATCATTCATACGTTAAGTGTTTGTTTTGTTTACAAATATTGATCACAAAACCCCCCCTATTTACCGGAAACTATTGACGACTAGTCACTTAATTCACTAAAGACTTAACTCTCACCATATTCTCTGTGGGATTCGACCCCAACCTTTGTTGGGTTCTATATTTGACTAAGACCGCTTACGCTTCGTTAATTTGAGGTGTAGTTTGGGCGTTATCACAAGTCATGAGTAGGGTATATCTTCTCGTGAACTTTCAATTGTTTGGAATCATAAGCATAACCCGGTCCTGCTACATCAATACACAATCCAAACAAATACCTGAAGCATCAAAATACAAGGTAAACCCGTGACCCTTGACCGAAAGAGTAAGAATCAGAGCTGAAGTCAACAAGGCGTTGAGCTTCAGAAAGCTTGCCTCACACTCATCGGACCTCTGGAAGGGAACATTCTTCTGAGTCAATCTAGTCAACAAAGCTGCTATAGAAGAAAACCCCTTCACAAACCGTCTGTAGTAACCTGCCAAGCCAACAAAACTTCTAACCTCGATAGGAGAAGTAGGCCTAGCCTAATCATGAACTACCGCAATCTTCGCGAGATCCACTATAACCCCATCCTTGGACACCACGTTCCCCAAGAATGCCAGAGACTCAAGCCAAAACTCATACTTAGTGAATTTGGCATATAACTGATGGTCTCATAAGGTATGAAGTACAACTCTAAGATGCTGCTCATACTCCTCTCTACTCCTCGAATATATCAAAATATCGTAGATGAATACAATCACGAAAGAATCCAAGTAGGCACTGACCAAACTGTTCATCAACTCAATAAAAGCTGATGGGGTATTAGTCAACTCGAAAGACATGACTGGGAACTCATAATGGTCGTATCAAGTCTTAAATACATTCTTTGGGATGTCCGCAGCCCTAATCCGCACTTGGTGATAACCGGACCTCAAGTCTATCTTATAGAACACCGCTGCAACTTGTAGCTAGTCAAAAAAATCATCAATATGCGGCATCAAATATCTGTTCTTAGCTGTCACCTTGTTTAGCTGCCTGTAGACAATACACATACGCATGGACCCGTTCTTTTTCTTCACAAACATAATCAGAGCACTCTACGGAGACACACTAGGCCTGATGAACCCTCTACTCAACAGATCCTAGAGCTGATCCTTAATCTCCCTCAACTTAGCTAGTGCTATCTGATATGGTAGAATAGAAATAGGACGAGTGCCTGTCTCAACATCAATACCAAAGTCAATGTCATGATCAGGAGGAAGTCCCGAAAGATAAGAACGAAACACATCTGAATACTCGCTGATGTGCCGCTATTTTACGGCACTTTCGACTCCTTTAAGCTAAGAACAATCGTACGTTTTCAAGCAACCATTGTCGTTTTTGATGTTTTTATGTTGTATTTTCAGGAAATGGAGACAAACATGGAAACGGAAGGAAATACGCGAAAAACGACATTCTGCCTAAGAGTGACGGCCTGAGTGACGGCCCGTCACACATGTGACAGTCCGTCACAGTGACCGTCACACCAAGGCAGCACCACTGCCTAGTGGTGACGGCCCAGGCGATGGTCCGTCAAGCCAGTGACAGTCCGTCAGCTTGGCCGTCACACCTGGGCAGTCCGCTACGCGGAATCCGGACGATTTTGGGATTTGTTTTCTAGACTCCTATAAATACCCTATGTTAGGTTTATTTTCATGAGGCAATTAATAAAGCTTTTTACAATAGTTTTAGGAGAGATTTTAGTCAACTTGAAGATCAAGAAACACGTTTTCTACTTCTTGAATTCGTGTTCTTGAATCGTTCTTGGGATCTTGTTATTCTTGTTCTTGGAATATTGAGGATTGTTTTCAATACATTGTAAGGATTTCTTTTCTTTATTATGAACATGACTTTCTTATATTCTTCTATAAGCATGATTAACTAAAACTCTCACAACTAGGGTTGTGGGAGCCATGGCAAACGTAGCAAGATAGATTCCGGGTAGTGACGGGTTCAAAATACATGTTGTCACGTTGTTAATCATTCGTTGTGTAACGTTTTCTAGTGGTTGCAAACATTAGAATATGCCTAGGTTTAATTTTCTTGAGTAAAGAGATTAAAACCGGGAAACTTGATTAACGACGAGGATTCCAGACTACCAACTCTCGTCTTATGATTAATGCTGTAACTAGATTAATCTACTTGATGTTTAGGATTGAAATCTAAAAGCACACCTTTTCAAGTTCGAGAGAATTGAAAAGTAAATTTGTCTATTTGGTTGAGAAACGTTTAGACGATACCATTAATTCAATCGCATCGTGACACGCATATAGAAAGAACCCCGTTAAGCCTAGAATCAACTTTGTTGCTAACGCCATGGTAAACACTTCCCTAGTTCTCTCTCTCCTATTGATTATCATTCGTACGTTAAGTGTTTGTTTTGTTTACAAATATTGATCACAAACCCCCCCTATTTACCGAAAACTATTGACCATTAGTCACGTACTTCACTAAGGGCTTAATCTTCACCATATTCTCTGTGGGATTCGACCCCAACCTTGTTGGGTTCTATATTTGACTACGACCGCTTACGCTTCGTTAATTTGAGGTGTAGTTTGGGCATTATCAAAAAGTGGCGCCGTTGCCGGGGAATACGGTTGTTAATTAAGTCTGATGTGTTTATTTGACTCTTAGTCATACTTTCCTGCTTTACGTTTTTTGTTGTTTTTGTTATCGACAGGGTACATAGTTGTGCATGCCAAGTACGGCGCTCGGGTGAATCAACATTATCTTACGACCCCGAGCTTGCTAGAACGTTAAGGCGGAATATGGCCGCACAACAAGAGGCAGCAAGGCTCGCTGCAGAACTGCAAGCCCAACAAAATTTGAATGCTGGAGGTCTGCAGCACGACCTTGAGTTGCATGATGAGGATAACGATTTGGATGGATTTGGCGCTACGGGCGCCATTGTTGTTCCACCGCTACCGCCCGGAGCCAAGTTCAACATCACTAGCACGATGATTCAGCTGTTGAACTTGAGAGGAGTATTCCGTGGAGCAGCTGGTGACGATCCAAACCGTCACTTAATAAACTTCGTGGGGATCTGCAAGTCGTTTGAACTGCCGGGCGTGAGTCAGCAGCGCTCAGGCTCAGGTTTTGTTTCTGGTTGTTGCTGTTAATGAGGCAGGTTATGGTTGAGCAAGAATGAGCCCCGACTCTATCGAACTTGGGGAGAGTTTTGAAAGGAGCTTTGCTAGAAAGGTTCTTTCCTCCCTCTAGGATGATACAGTTGAGGGATGAGATTAGCAACTTCAGGCAGCAACCACACGAAGCATTGCACGAGACCTGGTTGCGATTCAAGAAGAAGCTGACACAATGCCCTAACCATCAGCTGAACGACGAGTTTTTGATGCAAACCTTCTATAGGGCACTCAATTCGGCTACCAAGCCGACGTTAGACAACGCAGCAGGTGGAGCGTTTATGGGTCGCACTTTTGCTGACGCCACAACTATTTTGGACAGGCTCACCAAAACCAACAGGGCCTGGCACACACGAGATTCAGAGGTAGCAGCTAGCACTTATGTAGTAGGTGTGTCAGCAGAGCAGCGCAGAAAAGAGGAAGAACGGGACCAAGACATGGCCCATCTAAAAACGCAAATGGACCTCTTGACCAAGCACTTGATGTCAGGAAGTATTTAGAAGGTAAAAGCTGTGGGTTCGCAAGGTAGAGCAGCAGGGGTTGAATCTGATGAGGAAGCCAACTATTTGGGGGGTTTCCAGGCCAATGGCCAAGGAAACCAAGGTCGGAACTATCAGAGAGACAACCACTATGAGAAAGGCGGCTACAAAGATCGCGACCAAGGAAACTGGAGGAATAACACCGATAGAGGTGGGTTGTATATACCACCTGGTAATCGGGACAAAGCTGGCAACGAGGCAGAGACGTCCAAACTTGAGAACATGATGGCGAAGATGCTGCTGAAGGTGGAATCGACTGACTGTGGGATAATGGAGATGAAGACTGAATTATCAGCATTAAGTCAGTTAGTGGGTTCACATTCCACCTCGATCATGCAATTAGAGCAGCAAGTGGGGCAAATCTCGGCATCTCTGAACCAAAGGAAGACAGGTACCTTGCCGAGTGACACGATTCACCCGAGGAATGACGCGAGCTATATGGCGATCACGACAAGAAGTGGTATAACGTTACCGGAATCATATCTGGTAATTCAGACTCAAGGTGATGTTGTGGATGATGAAGAGACGATAGAGGAGGAAACTCCAAAACCCGTGGATAAAAGCAAGAAGGCCGAAAAGCCTCCAACTATGATGCCTCGGCCACCACCTCCTTTCCCACAGCGTTTGAAGAAGAAAGTTGACGATGGTAAGTTCCTGAACTTCATGACCATGCTGAAGCAGATTTCAATAAACATACCATTGGTGGAAGCGCTGGAACAAATGCCCGGTTATGCCAAGTTCATGAAGGACTTGATTACAAAGAAGAGGTCGGTAAGTTTTGAACCGGAAGACAACCTCCACCACTGCAGCGCTATTTCTTCAAGGTCGTTAGTCAAAAAGAAGGAAGATCCAGGTGCTTTCACTGTTCCCTGCACTATCGGGAAGCTCAACTTCGGAAGAGCATTATGTGATCTTGGTGCTAGCATCAACCTGATGCCGCTAGCGGTCTCCAAATAATTGGGTTTGGGAGCTCCTAAACCGACATCCATGAGAGTGATGATGGCTGACCGTTCGGTAAAGCGACCGATGGGAATCTTATCTGATGTGCTGGTCAAGATTGGTAAGCTTATATTCCCGGCCGACTTTGTGATCTTGGATTGCGAAGTAGATTTTGAAGTTCCCATAATCTTGGGGCGACCATTGTTAGCCATAGCAAGAGCACTGGTCGACATGGAGAGAAACGAACTGACCTTCCGATTGAACAATGAAGTGGTCAAGTTTGATGTGTCCAAATTGATGAAGCAACCAAGTGACATGAGGGTGGTCGCGGTCATCAATGCTATTGAGGAAGTCCCTGCGGATGTGTACCCTGAGGACAAGGGTTGTCTTGAAACCCGAGCTGTTATGAAAGTAAGGTCGCGATCACAAGAGGAGAAGCAGGTAAAGGAAAGCGGTGAAAGATCAAGAAAACGAAAACACCGCAAGAGAATCTGCAAAGAAAGAGCAAAGAAGTTGTCGCGACAAGCGATGGAGCCCAAAGAGGAAGCTGGAACGCCACACTCCATCGAGTTCTCTTGTTTTGGAGACCCTGGCGGTCTCCAACATCATTCCAGAATCTGAGTCATATCGACATCACAGGTATTCCTTTATTCTCACAGTTTTTAGTTTTCATATGTATGCATTGGGGACAATGCATGAATCTAAGTTGAGGGTGTGGGAAAACCTGTGAGTCACCACCGAGGGTTTTTGTTGCCGAGTTCTTTTCCCTCCGGTGTGCTATCTAGTAGAACCGGCATGTTTAGGTTGTTATTTTTTTTAAAATTTTTTTTTTAGTGTCTATAGCAAGCATGGCGTTTTTCTTGTTTAAAAATGAGGCCCTTTAAAAATTTTTTGGTTTTGAGCTTATGTTGAAACGATTGACTGTCTGGATCCTTGTATGTCATTGTGTGATTATGAGTAGAATGAGTATGCTTAAGCCGAGCGGTTGTTTGATAGTTGGTAGCGATATAGTTTCTTGGTGCCAAGAGCGTGTGAGAGTATTGTTATAAATTCTTACTCTGTGCATGCATCTAGAACTTGCCCGGTCTATTTTGTTAAGTTCGAAGTTTGGTTGCTTAGGAAAGGATCACAGGCCCTTTTTATGTGCAGTCCACTTAACCTAAAAGACCGTCCAAATATAAATAATCCCTTGATCCCTGTTTGAGCCATGATTGACCTTATTCTTTCAATAACCTGTCACCGTCCCCGTTTAACTTTGAATCCCTATTTTGGCCCTGGTCCTTCCTTGGACATCGTGCACCTCAACGCAGGCAATCAAACTAAGTTGAGGGTGGCTACTATAGAGGTAAACCCTGTTTTGGCCCTGGTCCTGCCATGGACATTGTGCACCTCAACACAGGCAATCAGCCTAAGTTGAGGGTGGCTACTCCAGAGGTGAATGATAAGAAAAAGAGGAGGGAGAAGTGAAAAAGATCGGAAAAGTAACAAAAAGAATTGTCAAAATAAAGAGGCCGCACCTGTAGCTAGAGAGAAGGAAATAAAAAGGTGAATAAGGATGGACAAAGTAAAGTTATGTGGTAAGAAGACGTTGGTAGTTCCAAGGAGGGCTTAGTCACTAACCCCTAAATGTATCCTACCTGCACCTGAAGCCTCATTACAAGCCAAAACAAGTCCTGTAGTGATCCTGAGCGGCTTTCTGAAGAACCGAAATATAATAGTTAGGGCAAGCCTATGGTATCGCATGTGCATTGTTTGAAATCGTTTGTGAGTGTGAGCACTTACCTAGTCCCAAATCTTGTGTGTTGGATTTCTTTGTGGTGAGGGCACCAAGATGTCTTTATTGTCTATTGATTGTTAGGATAGCTGCGCGTGTGTATGCATAATATTCTATCATATCGGAATGACATGTTTGGATCCTTGCAAGTTAGTGTTTCATACATTTGTGTGCTACGAGAGAGCTTGATTGAAAAAGATGTTGAATGACCATGAGTTGCTAGAGACACGAGTTTGTTTTCTTAGTGAGTCGTATTATTGTTTTGTGTCATGTTGCTTGAGGACAAGCGAACGTCTTAAGTTGAGGGTGTTGATGTGCCGCTATTTTATGGCACTTTCGACTCCTTTAAGCTAAGAACAATCGTACGTTTTCAAGCAACCGTTGTCGTTTTTGATGTTTTTATGTTGTATTTTCAGGAAATGGAGACAAACATGGAAACGGAAGGAAATACGCGAAAAATGACATTCTGCCTAAGAGTGACGGCCTGAGTGACGGCCCGTCACACATGTGACGGTCCATCACAGTGACCGTCACACCAAGGAAGCACCACTGCCTAGTGGTGACGGCCCAGGCGACGGTCCGTCAAGCCAGTGACTGTCCGTCAGCCTGGCCGTCACACCTGGGCAGTCCGCTACGCGGAATCCGGACGATTTTGGGATTTGTTTTCTAGACTCCTATAAATACCCTATGTTAGGTTTATTTTCATGAGGAAATTAATAAAGCTTTTTACAATAGTTTTAGGAGAGATTTTAGTCAACTTGAAGATCAAGAAACACGTTTTCTACTTCTTGAATTCGTGTTCTTGAATCGTTCTTGGGATCTTGTTATTCTTGTTCTTGGATTATTGAGGATTGTTTTCAATACATTATAAGGATTTCTTTTCTTTATTATGAACATGACTTTCTTCTATTCTTCTATAAGCATGATTAACTAAAACTCTCACAACTAGGGTTGTGGGAGCCATGGCAAACGTAGCAAGATAGATTCCGGGTAGCGACGGGTTCAACATACATGTTGTCACGTTGTTAATCATCCGTTGTGTAACATTTTCTAGTGGTTGCAAACATTAGAACATGCCTAGGTTTAATTTGCTTGAGTAAAGAGATTAAAACTGGGAAACTTGATTAACGATGAGGATTCGAGACTACCAACTCTCGTCTTATGATTAATGTTGTAACTAGATTAATTTACTTGATGTTTAGGATTGAAATCTAAAAGCACACCTTTTCAAGTTCGAGAGAATTGAAAAGTAAATTTGTCTATTTGGTTGAGAAACGTTTAGACGATACCATTAATTCAATCGCATCGTGACACGCATATAGAAAGAACCCCGTTAAGCCTAGAATCGACTTTGTTATTAATGCCATGGTAAACACTTCCCTAGTTCTCTCTCTTCTATTGATTATCATTCATACGTTAAGTGTTTGTTTTGTTTACAATTATTGATCACAAAACCCCCCCTATTTACTGGAAACTATTGACCATTAGTCACGTACTTCACTAATGGCTTAATTTTCACCATATTCTCTGTGGGATTCGACCCCAACCTTTGTTGGGTTCTATATTTGACTACGACCGCTTACGCTTCGTTAATTTGAGGTGTAGTTTGGGCGTTATCACTCGCAAGCCACATGAACTGACTCAAGTGAAAGTGTGGTGGCACTAGTATCACAGACGTAGGGAAGATAGGCTAAGCACCCTTTCCCAACCAATCATGGGCGCTTAGAAAAGATATAACTCCCCTCGGCATATGGGTATCATCACCCTTCCATACTATAAGAGGGATACTAGGCATCCGTAGAGTAACGGTCTTGGTGAAGTAATCCAAGACCACATGGTAAGGAGACAACCAATCCATGCCTTAGATCACGTCTAAATCAACCATATCTAGCACAATCAAGTCTACCCACATGTCATACCCCAAGATAGTCACCAGACAAGCTCGATACACCTGATCTACTACTAAATAATCTCCTACTGGGGTAGCTACACGCGAGGGTGCAGGAAAAGACTCACAAGGAGATTCCAGATGAGTATCATAATAAGTAGATACATAGGAGAATGTAGACCCCTGATCAAATAAAGAAGAAGTAGACTGATGGTAGATAGATATCGTCTGAAGACTCAGCCTCTGATCGGCTAAGAATTGCATACATGTGGCCTCGACCACCACGACCACCTAATCTACCAGACTGAGTACCACCTCTAGCACCCTGGGGACCACCCCTACTACCCTGTGCACCGCCCCTGGCTGGTGGTGCTGGAGCCCTGGGGGCCTGAAACATCTGATCATATCGCATAAGGTGTTGCACTGACAGACACTCTCTAGCAAAGTGGCTTATCTTGCCACACTCAAAACAACCCTGGCCCAACATACTCCACTATGAAGACCCGGCTGAATCAGAATGACTACCATGAACTGTAGAACCTGAATGAGCACCTTGCAAAGCTGGAATAATACTCTGGCTACTTTGACCCTCAACAATGTGTAGTGATGCCTGAATAGGCTGGTTCGACTGGAAATACTGCTGGTGTTGACCCCTACCAAAGTAGCCCCTACCACGTCCTCATGAACCACTGAAACTGCCATAATAGTGGGGCCTCTTATCGCTGCAATCTTGGGACTTGTGAAGTATGCCCTCAATAGTGTGGGCATGGTCTACTACCTCCAGAACGGACTAGCCTGATGCCACCATACCCTCTGTAGACAAGCGGAGGTGTAAAGTCAATCCTTGGACAAAGTGACGCACCCTCTCATGCTCGGTGGGCAGAATCATAGTGGTATGCCTAGCCAACTGATGAAAGCGAACCTCGTACTCAGAAACTAACATGGAGCCCTGCTCCAACCCAGCAAACTGATCAATCAACTGCTCTCTCATGCTACGCGGTACATACTTCTCCAAAAAAGCTGCAGAGAATTATGCCCAAGTAAGTGGAGGTGACTCGGCTGGCCTGCAAGCTATATACGACCTCCACCACTATTTTGCTAGACCATCCAGCTGAAACGCGATGTAATTTACCCCGTCCGACTCAACCAACCCCAAATTATGCAATCTCTCCTGGCAGCTAGTTAGAAACTTGTGCGCATCCTCCATTGGAGCACCAAAAACTTTGGAGGACCCAATCTCAGAAACCTACCAAGCATCTTCTGCTCCTCAGAAGACATAACGGTCCCCCCAAGAATAGATGGAACAACTGTAGGGACTGACAATACCTCTAATCGAGGAGCTGCAACAGCAGGCTGTGCTTCTAAGCCCTGTGCTGCTACCTGGGCAGAAGTCTAAGCCTTGTCCTTAACTTGAGAACCAATCGGAGTGACTGACAAAGCTTCTGGTGGAGTCATACCCTCAAGAAACCCAAGTAACCAAACCATGGTGTCCTGTAGCACTGGAGTAGCCATGAAACCTACCTGGTGCTAGGTTAGCTCCATACTCTCCATCTCATACTGTACCTCCTCAACCCCAACCTCATGCTCTGGTGAAGGTACCCTAGTCTAGGCCGAGCTAGCACCGTAGCCCATCCCCTACCTCGACCTTTGGGTTGACCTCTACCCCGTCCCCTAGCTGGGGCTCTAACTGCAGATGCAGGGGTCTAATCCTTACCCGCTGCTGATCTCGTCTAAACCATATGAGAAAGAATAAACTATAAATACTTAGGAGTTGATCAAGTCAAATAAGCATGATAAGGAATCAAACAAAATGGAAGCTTTCCTAGAAATGTCCTATAGCCTCTCGCAAATTGGATACATATGTCATTGTATCGATCCATGATACTCTACTAAATACTTTGCTCTTGTACCGTTAAGACTGGTGAACCTAGAGCTCTAACACCACTCTGTCACGACCCAAAACTAGGCCATGATGTCGCCTATATAACCCCTGGTAGGCAAGTCAACCCAACAATGCGGAAGATAAAATAAAGCAGTTTAAATAAGGAAAGCAGAAGAGATATACAAAGTAAATAGGGCCAATAGCATAGATACATACAAACTATACTAAATATATAAAAATGGCCCTAAAGTGACAAGAAGATAAAATATACACAAGAACTAACCCGGACCTGGTGTGACTGGTACACGAGCGTCTAAAGTACATAGTAGCTATAAAACAAACTCAGTCTATTCAAAATACAAAAATATAGACAAAAAGTAGAAGAAAAGCAGTAAAAGTATCCAAAATGTCGGGAGCTCACCACGATCCAAATAGCAGCTGGCCTTGAATGACAGAAGGATCAACGAGGGTGGCTCATACTAGGTATTGCATTAGAAAAAGATGCAGAGTATAGTATGAGTACCAAAATAATGGTTACTTAGTAGGCATCATAGGCTGACCGAGCGCAGAAAGATAATATATACTATAAATTATAGGAAAGTAAGCTAACTACAAGGATCCACCTAAATCTAGTTATAAAATCGAAAAGACAACTAACCGGGCTAACAGAGAAGAAGGTAACAACAAAAAGTGAAACCAAGGAAATAAATAATCTAAGTACACTCAAGCATAATGCAATGCAATGAGGGATAATGTGATACATAAATGTATAAAGAGTAGAACCCAGAATAACGAATCGGAGCATCTGGAATAATGCATCATACAATAAATATATATATATATATATATATATATATATATATATATATATATATATAAAGTCAAAACCCAGAATAAACGCATCGGGGTGCCCGAAATCACGCATTAGACTATATATATAGAGAGAGAGAAAGTAAAACAGAGAAAAGGTCCGATAACATCCTTTGGACTGGCATAAAAAAGTATTTTTCCTTACCTTTCTAAAATCAATAGTAGAACCCAAGATAATCCCTTTAAGATCCGAAATTATGATATCCACAGTAAATCTCAAGTTCAAACCAAAATCCTCAAAAAACTTTCCTTTTTGTAGCGCTAGGCATGTGAATGCAATATGAGCATGTAATTTCTATATTTAGAGAATATAGCATGCAACAAGGCAATACAAGGCAAAACACCCTCCAACCAAAAGAACAGACATGGAACTCCATCCAATCCAAGCTATGGGCTCGAGCTCACAGTTACACACACAACCGACAATAAGGCAAAAAGAACGGAAAATAACTTAAAGCATCTACTCTACCTCTAAAACTTCCTAAAAGCATACTAAGGATCCTATGCTAGCCACAACTATACTACGAGCTCCTAGACTAAGAATAACAGGAATAATTCTAATCTAATATCCGAAATAGCCAATTTATTACAAGTCACGGGATTTAAGCCTAATACTACCCTAAGATCTAACCTAACATTTCAATAATATATATGATATAAAATCTAACTAAACTCAATCTAGGAAAGTAAATTGTAACCTACCTCGGGGCAGAACCGCAAACACAAACCGTCACTCATGCGCCTTACCCTTCTGAACAGCCTCAGAAAAGTTGCCATGCAATCACAAACACAATCCAGGGGTGAAGACGAGAAGATTGACACCCATATTACTATATGGAAAATCGGATCAAAAAATGACCCTCAAGGCCCGCGCAACAAAATGGAAAACAAAAATCACTATTATGTTCGCAACGGGTTAAAGAACTCATGCCCAAATGTTTAGCACGAACAAGACTCGTTTTGATGCTCAAAACAACCCCAAAGTCCTCTTGATCAAGAATGAATTTACATGGAGAATTGAGGAATTTAAAGGCAAAACTTACCTATTTAGAGTGCACGAATCGACCACGTACCAGAACAATAAACACCATCACACCTTGGGAAATTCAAAGTTGAAGAAATGAAGTTTTGGAGCTCTATAACAACGGAGAAACGAGTTTGAACAGAGTTGGAAATGAGCTGAAATTTAGAGGGGTGGCAGGCTTATAGCTGTCAGTGCCCAGGTGTAGGGGCGCCCATGCAGGTGCAGGCGCTCTAGCGCCGAGGCGGTTGGCAAGCGTAGGCGCGCGGGCACTGAGGCGGCCTGGAAAGCGCAGGTGCGCAGGCACGGTAGGGCAAGCGCAGCCCAGGCAACGCCCTAGCACCATACCAGCAAGCAGCAAAGGCTGCAGCCATGCCTTAGCCAAACTTTTAACGGATGGACCCCGGGCATGCATCCGTAGTCCCGTAAATACAAATGAGCTGAGCTATTCAACTAAAAACAGCATTCCAGACTCAACAAAATTGACAAAAATCCTAATGGAGGTCGATTTAATAAAAAGTGAGCTCCTCGCCCAAAACCAATTATGGCCAACCTTTTCCAAAATGAAATCCAAAGGCCAAAAACAAGTCCAGAATCCTCGGGACCTAAACCAAAGGTCTCTCTAGCCCAATGTCAACATTCCAGAGCTAATAACACTGTTGGAATTTCCATCCGAGGTCGTCTTCTCTGAATCTTGACCAAAGTCAACCAAATAAGCCGAACTGGCCTACAAACACAAAAAATAAGACAAAATCAAACTGAAAGCTCCCAGACCCCGACCAAGGGTCCTATTAGACCAAAATCTCCGCTCCGGAGCTAACTTAACTGATGGAATTTAATTCCGAGCATGGTTACCCAGAAAGCTGACTGAAGTCAATGATTTTCTAAGTTCAAGTTCTAAAATAGAAAAATGGCCATAACGACCGAACGAACTGCCCGGGCACTAAACTATCAGTCCCGATAAGTCATAAATGACCTATAATCGCTGCGGAAAAGCTCAAAATGCAGAAAAAACATGAAAAAAAGAAAATAACCTGGAGGGTCAATACATCAAAATACAACCTTCAATTTTTTTATTGTACATGGGGCACTGATCTTATCCCAAAAACATATAATCAACTATTTACTTCATATTAATGAATAAATATTTATGAGAAGAAATCAACTACGTGGAAGAAATTATTTTTTCTCAATTTCAAACATACTAAGGTTAGACTATGCAAATCTCATATATTCATTCAAGATTATAAAATAATAATATAATAATATTTTTATTATTATATTTAAATTTTACTCACCCCCTTTACTTGGGTAAATATTTTATTTAAACAAAGAAAAAAAAGAAAGAGATAAACTTAATTTTTTTTGGCTACTTCATTTGGTGATAACATGCTTGTATTGTCTAATTTTTTGATAAAAAAATTTCAGGTGAAAGAGAAAACACGAAAAATTATCAAAAGGGTAGAATACATTGTCAATTAATAATTTCGAATAATTCATATATAATCTTTAAAACTATTAACTAAAAATAATAAATAAAGACAGAAAGGATAATGATAATGAATGCAAGAAGATGACTCAAATCCAAATTAAAATAAGAAGAAAACGTAGAAGTAGAAAAAGTCCTATGTTTCTTGTAAAATTTGATAAAAAAATATTACTCAAATAGAATTGTAGAAACTCTTTTTTTTATATAAGATAAAATTCTAATTAATTTAGAAGTGTTGAATATTATGATCTCTTACCTATATGAAACAAAGGGAGTACTAATGGTTTCACTTTCAAATTAGTTTTGAGAATTAAAATTTTAAAGAAAAAATACCCAATAATCAGTGTGAGAACCATGACACCATATCTTTAAAAAAGTAAAATGAACCAGGGAGATGATTGTATAACCATTTAAATTAATATATGTAGTGTCATGATATGTTTTTCGTAATAAAATTACTTTATAAGCAAATATGACAACCAATTTCAGATTCATATTCTATTTTCACTTTAAATATCAGAGATATTTTATAAAAATCTCAACCAACTCATGTTCAAATTCTCACTATTGTCACGATCCGATTTCTTAGGTTATGATGGCACCTGCAATTCTCTCCATGTAGGCGAACCAATCCCCCGTAGCCCGAAACGGTTAGTAATGGACCACTATCAACGCGAAGCACACACAAGAAAGATACTAAGCGGACGCAAGTAAAGAAGCATAGTAAAAAAGCGAAGCAACTGAAATATATATATATATATATATATATATATATATATATATATATATATATATATATATATATAGAGAGAGAGAGAGAGAGAGAGAGAAACACCATCCCACGACCTGGTATCATAGTACATAAGCCACTACAAAATATACAAAGTACAAGAGGGGGAGTACGAAAGCAAAATATACAACTGTCTCTGAATATACAAAAGAGTAAACAGTGACAAAAGAAGAGATATGACCAAGCCCCGGTCGTTAGGAGCTCACCCTATGTCTCGGATGTCGAAAAGTGTTGCACGAGTCTCCGCGTCAACAACGATGGCCCACACTAGTATCTGCACGAGGGAGATGCAAAAGTGTAGTATGAGCACCAATTGTAAAATAACCGGTACCCAGTAGACATCATAGGCCAACTGGGCATATATAAGATGTAAAAATAGTAGATAACAGATAGGGAGAGAAAAGAGTCACAGAAACAAACAGTGTAAAGCACAAGAAAGCTAGCCATAAATAGAAGTCATAACAGAACTCAAGCTAGCCATAAAAGATGTATCACAGAACACAAATAAACACACCTGGGTACTTACAATAATAGTAAATAAAGAAAAGGTTAAAGAACAGGATGATGTACCGGTAACATCAAATAACGGGAAGGAAAGAAAGGAAACTAAATATAAGCATGCTAATAATACAACTCACAAGGTAAGGATGATCATAAGTAAACTAGTAAGTAACTACAACAAGAGTAAGTAAACTAACCTACCTACTATCCAAACGAGCTCCCATACACCCAAGGAATACATACAAGTGAAAACAAACCCCCAGGAATCCCATACTACAAGAGCGTACACTCATCAAACAACAAATAAGGATGGAATCGTGCAAATAAATGAATGATATGATATAACATGTCATTGGTACCGTATGCACCTCCTCCGACGCTTGTAGGCCCAGCAAGTAGTACCCGTGAAAGGCTTCCCCCGAATACCTCTACTCCCCCGTATATCCCTCCTTTGACACTCTCGTCCCATAGCCCCTAGTCTAGATTGGCAAGGTCGGTGGAGGTCATCAAGACCACATACTAACTCTCAATATCTCAACATGTGTGCCAAGAGTCTATCCGAGTCTAAAACCAGTAAAAATCAGTAATAAAACCATGTCTAGATCTCGGCCAGGCCGAGTCTTGTATCATCTCAAAATCAGTAGAAAAATCATATCTAGCACTCCGGCCTAGTCGAGTCTAGTATCATCTCAAAATCTTCCAAGCTTGGTGACATCTAGGATTTTGCCTTGAATGACATTCAGGGCAAGTTCTAGATAATACATGCACACAAGAATAAGTACAGCCTTACCACACAAGGCATCACAACACAAAAATTTCCACAATGGGTCTCAAAATCAATTGGGACAAATGACTTTTGATAAACTATTTTGAGTTCTTTACACACTCGTTTATGAATCGATCAAGCCAAACAGGGAGCTTGCAAGTCATGACAAAAGAATGTTTTACTCAATATGATTTTTCCTCTTTCCTTCAATTTTCAAAAAATTCTTGCCAAGAAATTTTTTTGGTGGGCCCATTTCAAGACAAGCAAAGCACAGACTCAAATTAATACTAAAACTTGGCATTTTCTCTTAAGAAAGTTGTCTCTCAATCTATCATAGGAAAACACCAATCCGGTTTGACACAAAAATAAACAAAAGGAAATGAAAATAGAAAATAAAAATAAAAGAATCAATTTTCTCCTTGGGAAAGAACCGCGGTATGAACAAAACCCTCAGAGTTTATTCACTACTCTACTATTAACAAGGCGACCAAAATTTAAAAGCGCTTCATGAGTAATTTGAAATCGAGCCTCGGCGAAGGTACTAAGTGTATTTGCAAGGAAGACCAACCCGACGATGTCGCAAAAAATAAAGCATCAAGCCCGACAAAGGCACAGTTAAAGACTAATCAACAAAATAAACTAAAGAAAAAGGACTGGCAAGAGAAATATCATAATCATCCAATACGTGCCCAACAAGGGCCAAATAAAATGTCTAGCAGGGAAATAAAAATGTCAAGGCCCGATAAGGGTAGTAAAAAATAATATCTCAATGCCCAACACGGGCAACCAATAGCACAATCAAATAAGCACCACTTCCCTCACGAAGAGAAGCATTGCCTTCAATGCTTTAAGCTCAAGTAAGTAAGGAAAAGGTGTAACGACTCCATGTAATGCTACTCCTCATTATTTGCCTGCTCCACCGCCTATGAACTGGAACCTTCACCACTCTTTTGAGAGTGCAAAGTGAGTTGGGAATCTTGGAGCACCTGCTGGAGTACTGGATCCTTATCATTAGTAAACTCCTCATCATCATCCTCGTAGGTGACGAACAAGTCATCCATGGGACCGAGAGTGTGATGGGACTGAGTCATGGCCTCATTCAAGGCACTCAAGTCTGCATCATTAACCGGGCTCTTCCCTTTTTCCTTTTAGAAATACTTCTAGATGTCCTTCACAGCACCCTTAATGACATCTATCCTCTAGCATTGATTACTATCGCTAGTCACCACCTCCTTTATAGCCTTATTGACAGCCTTCTGGATTAGACCGAGTAGCTTATTAGATAAGTTGGTCAACTACCTATCGTGATAATAGGTTAGGTCAACCATCTTTTGGAGGCCTTCCTTGGTTTAGATCAATGAAGAATGTGGGGGTCCCTGAGATGTAGCTATTGCAGGGTTTCCTGACTCCACAGAAGTAGGCGCTTCTGAAGCTGATCTAGAAAAGGAGGAAGCAATAGGCTAAACATCAGTATCCTCAACCTCAACATCCTCAAGAGGTTGCAATCTGCGCCTCTTCATTCTAGGGGCATCTATGTTAGTTTTCTTTGCAAGGTCAAGCACGCCTGTGGCAAGGGTAGCATTGTTACGGCTGAAGTATGGAATTCCAGCCCTTACACAAAGCTTGCTAATAAGGATAGGATAGGGGAATGAGTCACCATCCCTATGGGCTTTCCTTTTCATCACCACAATTGTTATCTCCCTAAAGTTCACATGATCCCCCGCCATGATAGAAGCTACTAGAATGCGCCCCTTCGGGTAACTTTTTGATCATTCTGAGAGAGAAAAAATCTAGAATGGACAAAGTCATACCAAAGGCGGGCCTCCAAGAACAAAGTCTACCTTTAGAATATCGCCCCCCATAGTGGAATATAAGGGAGTCCCGGGAGCAATGACAGTGTAAGCCCAATCAAGGGGCTTATGCTCAACAAACAACTTGGATCAAAGATCTGGCGTAGGTTCAATTCTGGCCAGACACCAGTAGATGGAATTGATAACATCGGGTATGATATGGATTTCCTTGCCCCGAACAATGATGGATTCCAAACAAGGGAAGTCCTCCACATTGCCCTTGTATCCCATCGAATCCTGCTTGGCCTGATAGGAGGCGAAGAATTCACGAACTACCTCTTCATAGTAATCTTCGGGTACCTCTTAAAATAGGTACCATTGGCGGTTAGTGAACTATAGTGGTATGTTGGGTAGATCATCCCCAACTTCAGCCAAGTTGAAGCTCGGCTCAATGTTAAAGGTTCTTTTCTTATCCCGATCATAGACGACCTTGCACATGAGGAGATGTTGTGGTAGTAGCTAGGGAACATTTTTGCCTTTGGAGGTTGAAGAGGAGGTAGGGTGAGCTAGTGGCCTCCTTGTATTGCGCCCAGAGTTTCCCTTGCCAGTAGTCTGCATAGGAATATTGTGAGTACTCAAAGTAAAAGCAAAAATCTTTTGTATTTTTGAATTAATAAAAAAAGAATATACTATAAGAAGTTAACGAATTAAAAATAAATGGAATGCAAAGGAGAAGAAAAAACATCAGGTGACTGATGGCCTATGCGATACGCGTGTGGACCGCACGATTAGTAGTGCGCGTCGCACGTGGCTTCAGACAAGATACCAAAAACCTGTGTTGAATTATCCTCAGGATGCGACGACTAGTGCAATTCGCACCAACAATTGTATGCATCGCACAAGCCTCGCCCCTCAACTCAGTGAACTGGTAACATATATTTATGACGTGAGAAGCTTTGTGTGTGTCGCATGTAGAACATATATGGGAACATATGTAATTTTGCAATTCCTTATTTTCATGTGTGTTAAGTATGTGACTCGCAAAGCAATATCTGTGGAATGCACTTGGCACCAAGGCAACAAAAGAAAATTTTCAACAGTCCCTAAGCATAATATGACCAAACCCCAAGTTATCCAGGTATTCAGACTTCCCCAAAAAACTAAGCACCATCAAAATTCAAAAAAATCGCTTAATGATTTTCCTTAAGAAGGTCATTACTCCATCTATCATCGGGAACATCAAGCCTTCAATTAAAAATAATAGGCACATTCCAACAACAACTTTGTACCCCTCAACCACAAACATTCACCCATCAAGCATATTCAATTCAAACAACACATGGGCTCAGTGGTAACAATAACTTCAACCCCAAACATCAAGATTCAACAAAATGATGATTTGCCCTGAAGAATTATGTCATCAAATCTATAATAGGGAAAAACCATGCATTAACGCAAGTAGGTTACTCAGACTTCACCCAAAATACAAAATTCAAGGCTAAAAATTGCAGCTAAGCACATGCATTATCATAACAACAAGATCTACCAAGTTTATCACAAGCAAAATCAACAATATACCAAAATTTGAGTAAAAATTTTGAGAATCTCACCCAAAATTAACATGGATGATTTACTAAGCATGCTTCACAATAATAGTTCCTAATCTACTTAAAATCATTTATTTAACATCAGGGAACTTACCACAAGTAAAGAAGATGGAGGAAAAAACAAAAAATAAAGCTTTTAGAGTGCCAAAAATGGTGAACCACCTTTGTGACTGAAGATAGACGGCGGCGACCGAGCGGAGATGCGACGATGAGGCGATTGGGTGAGAGAAAAGAAGATTTTGGGAGAAGTTTGAGGGATTTTAGAGAATTTTAGAGAGATTTTTGGAGATTTTTGTGTGAGTTATGGGAGAAAAGGAGTGAGGTTGGTTTATAAGAAGGAAAAGAAGAAGAAAGGTCGGTGGGTCAGTCAATAGGTAGGTCAACAAAACTTTAAAAATTTAAATTAGTATGTTGCAATGTGCAATTTGCACAAGCCAATGTTCGGCTTGCACATTGATTTGCACCAGTCGATTTCTCGCCCAAAAATTAGTCAGCCTTCTGACTAAGGGGTGCGATGGTGGTGCAATGCGCACAATAGGAGGTGCAACTCGCATAGCCCATCACATGTCACCTACAACTTTAATTTTTCTTCCCAGGCCTTTGGTTTGGGAGTGTTGCCTTGTGCAATGAGCACAATAGCTGGTGCAGACCGCACGACCTTTCGTACGTGCCTTCTTGGCTTGTTTTTCCACTTAGTCATTTTTCCTATCCATACATTCCTAAAACACACCAAAAATAACAAAAGGTAATAAAAAAAACATTTGGGTTGCCTCCCAAGAAGCACTTGATTTTACATCATGGCTCGATGATAGTACCTCAATCTTCAACCATTATCCAGAAGCATTCCAATCCGATTGGTTTGGCCCCCTCCCAAGAAAGGAAAATGCTCCTTCAACCTCTTTATATCATTATCTTGTTGACAAGGTGGCAACATCATAGGCTCAGGTGCCTCTTTCATCTCAAACTCATCATGGGAATCCATCACTTGCCCTCAATATTGATCACAAACACTACTCAAAACTCATGTGGTGGCCTTGTGGGTTGGCATACTTTAAAAGTAACTTCCTTCCTCCCAACCCTAAACTTGAGCTCCCCGAGGTCCATGATGTGTGGGGATTTCATGGTACTTTTAACGCTAAAAACTAAGGATTTTGGGAGTTCTTAAGTATGTTTTTGTTAGATATAATGTTCGTTTGTCACATGTGCAGTAAAAGTGTTGTAAAGATAAAAAGACCAAAAAGTTGTAGTTTTCTGGGTAAAAAGGCATGCCCCATGGGCGTGGGATCTACCACGGCCCATGGGAGAAGGCGTCAGAATGAACCAGAGGGACTTAAAGGCAAAATCTAGTCCCATGACCAGCCACGATGGGTGTCGATCTAGCCATGGGCCATCATACTTGCCCATGGAAATGGACCAGTAGAGCTGAGCCTACAGAGTCAAGACTGACGAGATACCACAACGCCCGTGAGAGATATGATGAGATGTTGCAGAGCCCATCAGAATAAGCCAGAGACAATTGGAGATGCAGAGCTATTAGCCAATGAGCTGGTCATAATGGGCGTGTCAACCACGACACCCCATTGCACTTGCCTATGGAAACAAGGTAGAGGGCCTTGAGACACAAGTGAAGGAAGTCTGATGGGCACCCATGACATTCGTGGCACCCACGATGGCCCATGGGCTTTCCCGTCAGAATTGTCGCGTCCAGCTCTCCTAGATTAATTAGGATTTGGTCAATTTTGTCTATAAATACCTTTTCTTAGGTTTTATTTCGAATTTTAAGCACTAGTTACTTATTTTTGCACATTATTTATGTATTGTTGAGACATCATAACACAGTTTTGAGAATCCAAAGGTTGTTCTTGATTTATTGAAGTGTTCTTGAGGATTCAAGATTCTCGGTTTCTTTACTTGTTCTTGTAAGTTATAATCATGATCTCTTCATCTAGATATGGTTATCTTCTTCCAACCATGAGTAGCTAAATCCACAACTAGGTTTGTGGGAACCATCAAGGATTAACAAAGTAGGCAAAGCACTTGGTAATTCGAGGATGGTGTTTATGTATGTATTGTTCTTCCCTTCGCTTTGATTGCTTTTTAATGGTTGCAAACGTTAGAACTCGCCTTATTCTTACTTGCCAGATAAAAGAGGTAACTATTGGGAAAAGGGTTGGTTACAATTGAGATTTGAAGCTATTAACCCTCATCTAATAGCTTGACCTTGTCTAGAAATAACTAATCTGGGGTCAAAGGTAAGGGTTAGTAAAGGATACACCCATAGACAGATCAAGTTGCATGGTGAAATTCATCTATCTAAGGGACCAACCATTTAGATGAACCTAACTTGCCGATCTTGCATGCTAAGCACCAAACTATCCTAATAAGTACAATGTCTTACTAAGTTATGATCTCATGGGGAACACTACCCTATTAACTTTTCTCATTGATTACAATGCCTGAAATTGCTACTTTGTTACTTGTTTGAATTTGAATTAAGATTACTACTTGTTACTATAAACCCTCCTTGTAGAGAAATAAATAGCTAAGAACGTGAATAAACATAGTTGACCCTAGTCCTTCCATATTCCCAGTGGGATCGACTCCAACCTTTGTTGGGTTCTATATTTGAACAGCGACCACTTTATGCTTCTAAAAGGAGGTGTAATTTGGGGGTATCAAATTTTGGCGCCGTTGTCGGGGAATACAGTTTAGGATTACGAGAGATTGTGTTTATTTCACTATTAGTCTTTATTTCCTAATTTTACTTTTTCTGTTGTTTTTCTTTTCATTCCAGAGGTTGCACACTTGTGCATGCCCTGTACAAGGATTCAAGGCAATCCCCTGATTCCATTCGGCCCAGAACTCCAAAGAACTCTGAGAAACATGGTTAAGGAGGGAGTTTTTGAGACACCCGAACAGGCAACACAATGGATGTTGGCTAAAGAATAGCAGAGGAAAAAGGCAGCAGAAGATGCTCAAATTGCGCAAGATGCACAAGCTGCAGAAGCACTTTCTCAACAAAATGCTCAAGATGAGCAAGCTCGGCAAGCTAGACAAGAAGCTGCTAGTCAGGCTACACTAAATGCTCAAGCTGCGAGAGACAAGGAAGCCCGACACAATATACCTCAAGATCCAGTTGCACTAAGAGGGAATAAAGGTCGACAGCAACCCCGATACATCCCATGCTATATGATTGATGATGATGATACAGGGACAACTGTCCCCATAGTATTGACACCATTGCCAGATGGTACAATGTTTGATATTACAAGAACTATGATTCAGCTACTGAACTCTGAAGGGATTATTTGCTGGCAAGCCTACTGATGATGTAAACTTGTACTTGACGAACTTTACGGGGATGTTCAAGGCTTACAACCTTCCAAGGGTAGATCAGGATGCTATCATATTGTGGCTCTTTCTATTTTCTCTGATAGGAGAAGCAATACTGTGGCTTGCGGAATTACCTAACACTTCAATATTCACATGGCTTGAACTGAGAAATCAATTTCTAGAGAGGTTCTTCCCTCCATCAAGGATATTACAGCTAAAGCAGGAGATCTATAATTTCAAGCAGCTTTCTATAGAGGCATTGTATGAAATATAACTTAGGTTCAATAAAAAGCTAAAGCAGGTTTCGAATCACAGAATCCCTTCGGACTATTTGATGGAGAACTTCTACAGAGTACTGAATGCAAACACTAAGGCAGTAGCAGATACAATAACTGGGGGAGAATTCACGGAGAATACTTATGTCGAAGCTTTTGAGATGCTTGATAGGGTTACCAAGATGAACAGGTCTTGGCATACGAGAGAAGCTAAGAGCTCAGCAGGAACTTATGCAGTTGGGAAATTCATTGACTATCAAGAATTGCAGGAGCTTAAATAGGGTTTCGCAGGGTTACAAACAATTGCAGATCTAATTATGAAACAAATTCTTAATGGCGGCCTGGAGAAGGTGAAGGTTATAGGTTCACAGGGCAAAGCACTGAGACAAGATATGTATGACTCTGAGGAAGAAGCTAATTATCTCAATGATCAAGTGGTGAGTTTCTGGGCCAATGGCCAAGGAAATCAAGGTCGAAATAGAGATCGGGATAATAACAGAGATAGAAATGGCAAATACAATCACTCTAGATATAGAGAGAGGAGAAGGGGTAGATATGGTGATTAGAAAAATAGGGATGGCTACAAGAATGATAGAAGCAGCCTGTATGTCCCTCCTAGAAATTAAGAATCAGGACCTAAAAAACTATTCATGAGAGAGATAGTTACCAAGGTACTGCAAAAAGTTGATTATATGGATGGAAACTTGAAGGAGATGCATTTTGACATATCAGGTATGAATCAGAAAGTAGAGGCACATACTATCGCTATTAAGCAAATCGAGCAACAGATGAACCATATGTCTGTAACTTTGAACCTGTGTGAGAAGGGTACTCTCCCAAGTGACACAATTTAGAATCCAAATAATGATCGATAGTGCATGTCTATGACTACTCAAAGTGGGAAACAAATTGTTGACCATCCTAATCCTATAGTTGTTGATGAGCCAGCCGAGCCTGAAAAGGATGATGCTGAGATTGTGGTCGATTCAGAGAAAAAAGATAGCATTGGAAGTCCAAGTGAGAAGAAGTCTATTGATGCAAAGAAGAAGAACAAGGAGGTTCCACATGTCATAAAACCCATACCATTGCCTCTTCCACCTTACCCACAGAGATTGGTCAAAAAGGCTGAGGAAGGTAAATATCGCAAGTTCATCTCCATGCTAAAATAACTTTTAGTGAATATTCCATTAGTTAAAGCATTGGACAAGATGCCTGGGTATGCGATGTTCATGAAGGATCTAGTGACAAAGAAGAGAACTGTAATTTTTGAGCCAGCTGATAATTTGCACTATTGTAGTGCAATAGCCTCTCGTTCTCTGGTGCAGAAAAAGGAAGATCCTGGAGCTTTCACTATTCCGTGCAAAATAGGACCGTTCTATTTTGCGAAGGTGTTGTGTGATCTGGGTGCTAGTATTAATATGATTCCACTAGCAGTGTTCAAATAGTTGGGCTTGGGGCCCCCAAACTGACTATAATGCGGCTCTTTAAGGCAGATTGCACGGTGAAAAGGCCAGTGGGTATTCTCTATGATGTACTTGTGAAAGTTGACACTTTCATATTCCCTGCAGACTTTGTGATACTTTACTGTGAGGTTGACGTTGAGGTTCCTATCATCTTGGGGCGCCCATTCCTTGCCACCGGACGCGCTTTAGTTACATTGGAGACTAGGCAAATAAAATTCAGGCTTAGTGATGAGGTAGTAACTTTCAATGTCTGCCAATCTGTGAAGCATCATGATGACATGCATGTAATATCAGTGGTTGATGTTGTTGATGAGGAGAAGCTAATCATTCTTGTTGAAGAAAGACTTGGGGTTGAAGCACTTGCAGCGGTATTCATGAATTTTGATAGAGATGATATTGATGAGTATGAAGATATAGTAGAAGCACTTGCCAGTATGGGGTCGTATACTTATGCTCTGAGGTAGCTTGATTTGGACTTTAAGAATTGACAGACCCCTCCAGCTAAACTGTCTATCGATGAGCCTCTGGTCTTGGAGCTCAAAACACTTCCGTCTCACCTCCAATATATGTTCTTAGGAGGTAAGGACACCTTGCCAGATATTATTACTGTTGACTTAGATGAAGGGTAGGTTGAAGCCCTGGTATCTATATTGAGAAAGTTCAAGAAGGACATTGGTTGGTCCATTGATGACATTATTGGGGTTTCGCCTAAAATTTGCATGCATAAAATTCAGCTAGAGCCAGATTACATTTTGAGTATTGAGCACCAACTTAGGTTGAATCAGCCTATGCAAGAGGGTGTCAAGAAGGCCAGATCATCAAGTGGCTGGATGCAGGTGTGGTTTACCCTATTGCAGACAACAAGTGGGTGAGCCCGATTCAGTGTGTGCCTAAAAAGGGTGGAATTACCGTGGTCCTAAATGCTAAGAATGATTTGATTACATTGAGACAAGAACAAGCTGCAGTGTATGCTTTGATTACAGGAGCTGAATGCTTAGACCGAGAAAGACCATTTTCTGATGTCGTTCATGGATCAGATGTTAGACCGCCTTACTGGTAGAGGATGGTACTATTTTCTTGATAGTTATTCACGTTAGAATCAGATTTTGATTTCTCCTGAAGATCAAGAGAATACCACTTTCACCTGTTCATATGGGACATTAGCATTCAAGAGGATGCTATTTGGGTTATGCAATAAACCGATAACATTTCAACGATGTATGATGTCAATTTTCTCAGATATTATGGAGGATACTATTGAGGTATTCATGGATTATTTTTCTGTAATTGGTGACTCTTTTGATGATTGTTTGGCTCATCTGAGCTACACGCTGAAAAGATGTGAGGAGTGCAACCTAGTGCTGAATTAGGAGAAGTGTCACTTTATGGTCAAAGAGGGTATAGTGCTTGGCCATTAAATTTCCAAGAAGGGTATTGAGGTCAACAAAGCAAAGATAGAGGTGATTGAAAAGTTTCCTCCACCAATTTATGTGAAGGGTATCTGAAGCTTTTTAGGGAATGCTGGTTTCTATCGCAGGTTCATAAAAGACTTCCCTAAAATTGCACATCCCTTGTGAAAGTTATTGGAGAAGGAGATGAAGTTTGTTTTTGATGAGACATATCTGAAAATATTTGAATGCCTAAAGCAAAAGTTGATCTCTGCCCCTATTATTATTTCATCGGATTGGTCTCAGCCTTTTGAGATTATGTGCGATGCTAGTGGAGTGGCGCTAGGAGCAGTCCTAGGCCAACAACGCAAAAAGATTCTTCATCCCATCTTCTACACTAGCAAAGCACTCAATCCTGCTTAAAAGAAATATATAGTGATAGAACAAGAGCTGTTTGTTGTGGTCTATGCATTTGAAAAGTTTAGATCATATTTACTTGGCACTAAGGTGGTTGTGCACACTAATCATGCAACTCTTAAATACCTCATGGCGATGAAGGATTCAAAGACGAGATTGATAAGATGGGTGTTGCTGCTTCAAGAATTTGACTTTGAGGTCAAGGACTGAAAGGGCACATAAAATCAGGTAGCAGATCACTTGTCAAGATTAGAGGAAGAAGCAATGCTGAAGCTGAATGATGAACAAGAGATTGATTATTGGTTCCCAGACGAGGAAGTGTTAACTGCCTTCAAAGATCTGATTCCATGGTTTGAAGACTTTGCCAACTATTTGGCAAGTGATGTGGTGCCTCCTGATATGTTTATCCATCAGCGAAGAAAGTTCATGTCTAATGTTAAGAAATTCTTCTGGGAGGAGCCATTCTTGTTTTGTGTGTGTGCTGATACCATGATCCGTAGATGTATGGATAGAGCCAAAATGATGGAGATATTAGAGGCTTGTCATTCATCCCATGTTGGGGCATCATAGTGGTATCCGGACAGCTCACAAGATCTTATAATGTGGCTACTATTGGCCGACAATCCATAAGGACGCCCATGATTTTTATAAGGTTTGCAGTCGATGTCAAAGGGAAGGTGGTATATCAAGAAAGCATGATATTTGTCTCACTCCCATCCTTGTGATTGAGCTATTTGATGTGTAGGGTATTGATTTCATGGGTCCATTTATGAGTTCAAATAGGATGAAATATATATTGGTGGCTGTCGACTATGTGTCCAAGTGGGTGGAGGTGGTTGAGCTTCCCAATAATAAAGGCAAGAGTGTCACAATGTTCTTGAAAAAGAACATCTTTTCCAGATTTGGTACACCACCTGGTGATTATTAGTGACGGAGGCTCTAACTTTTGCAATAGGTTGTTTCAGGCTTTGCTTGAGAAGTATGGAGTGAAACACAAAGTTGCAACCCCCTATCATCCCCAGACTAGTAGGAAAGTTGAGGTTTCCAACCGCGAGATAAAGTCAATGTTATCGAAGATTGTGAATGCAAATAGAATAGATTGGTCTAAGAAACTAGATAATGCTTTGTGGGCATATCGGACTGCGTACAAAACACCAATAGGTATGTCACTGTATCAGCTTGTGTTTGGGAAGGCATGTCATATACCTATTGAGCTAGAGCATAAGGGCATGTGGGCATTGAAGAAGTTGAATTTAGACTATTCTGCAGCATCATTTCAGTGGCTTGGGCAGTTGAATGAGTTTGATGAGTTCTGCCTCAACGCATATGAAAGTTTGGCCTTGTACAAAGAAAAGATAAAACTATATCATGACCAGAATATTGAGAAGAGAGATTTCCAACCGGGTGATTTGATCCTTCTTTTCAATTCCAGACTTCACTTATTTCCTGGCAATCTAAAGTCCAAGTGCATTGGACCATTCAAAGTGGTACAAATATTTCCATATGGGGCCGTAGAACTTGAAAACCATGAGGGCAAGAGGTTCAAAGCGAATGGGCAGCGGATAAAGGCGTATTTGGGAACAACAGAGGAGATGAAAGTTGTGGAAGTATAGACCCTTGGTGAATTCATGGTAACCAAGGAACTTGATGAAGTCTGAGTAGTCAAGTGACTGATGTCGTGCCGTGACATTAAATCAGGCACTACATGTGAGGCAACCCATGAGAAAACTTGATGAAGTCTGAGTAGCCAAGTGACATGCATCATGCCGCGATATTAAATCAGGCGCTGCATGGGAGGCAACCCATGAACTAATGTTTGTTTAAGTGTGCAGGAGTTGGTGAGATTGAGTAAGAAAATAATTGCAGAAAAAGTGGTCCCAAGGGCACCAACGATGGGCCATCGCAGGTCCCACGCCCATGGGAAATTGTCCTAAGAGGTTGAGAATCAATGAAAAATGGTCTGCCCCATTCCCATGCCCAGACACGACAGACTATCGTGGCTCCCATGGGTGTGGGAACTGGGCATAAAGCCAAGTAAAGTTCAGAAAAAACCACTGGACCATTCCCATATCCCGACATGACGGGATGTCGTAACTCCAACGGGAATGGGAATTGGGCCTCCGATGCCCAAGTGAGTTGATCATAATGGGACATCGCATGCCCCATGAGCATTACGACAGCCCATCATCTGGGTCGGTCAATGGGTCAAAAAATTTAAATTTTTTATTTAAGTCGACCCAACCTGACCCGGTTTCCCTTTCCCCTTTCCCCACGTCGTAAGCGGTTTTGACATTATTCAATTAAGGTCAAACCAAATCTTACTCCCTTTTCCCTCATTCTCTCACACTTCTCACACACCATACCCATGATCAACTCCCCAAATCATCTCCTCATCACCACTAATCACTCCCTCACATCCCATATACTCGTAACAATCACAAGAGCACTAAGAAAGTTAACACAAAAGTTCACAAGTTACTCTTCAAGAGTCTATTGAGAATCAACAGTAAGTCTTCTTCTTCTTTGATTTCAATTCTACTTGATGCTTTTAACATAACTAAGGGTTCATGTGTTTTATAAATTCATATTATTAAGCGAACCCTAGTTGTGAACTTCGCCTAGTGATTGTGTGTATACATTGAAAAAATTAGGAACTAGGGTTGTAATGATTGTGTGAATACAATGTTGATTTCTTGTTCTTCATTTATGTATGATGTTGGTTTGGGTGAATTGGAAAAATGTGAAAGAGATATCAAAGGGAGAGCAACGTATGGTATGGTGTGATCCTACGGGCAAAGCCCACGAGATATCGGGAGGATGACATGCATCAGAGTTGAGCGTGGGAGTGGAACAAGGCCTAAAAAGGCCACTGTCTCATTCTGACATATGATCCTGATGGGACTTCGCACCTCCCACGCCTATGGCAGGCCACCGTGAGAGAACAAGAATTGCTTTAAACACGAACTGTCCCATTTTGATGCCCTCTACCATGGGACATCAGACCTTCTATGCTTGTTGCGGGCCATCGTGGAAGGACAACAAATTCTAAAAAGATTCACTATCTGATCCCGATGCACTGTGCCACGGGCCGTCGGACCTCCCACGCCCATAGGAGGCTGAAAAATCTACAAATTTTTCTAAGTGTAATTTTTTTTTCTGCTTTAGTTTTTAGGTTCGGTTTACTAACGTTAGTTACCTGTAGGTACTATATGGCACCAACTACTCTAGTACGATGAGGGGGCACCCGAAAAGAAAAAGAAAATTCCATCCCTTCTTTCCTAATTGATGAGACTGATTCGGAGGGGGAGAAGAGCAACTTTGACAATCGCCCCCTTGTCCGGATGGTAAAGAGAAAGCTAGTGGTAACTCCTTCCCAGTCTGAAGAGTAAGGAGGTAATGCACCCTAACAGGAGCAAACATTGGCAAAGACTTCCTCCCAGTCTGAACAGATGGAACGATCATCTTCCAGTTTAGCCAGTTCTAATGGGGAGTGACTATGATCCTCCACCGACAAAAGGAGGACAAGAGACAACTATTCTAGGTTCTAGTGGCATGGATACTAAGACCGAGTCAGGAGATGATGAAAAGTCAGGTTTGGCCAAGGAGGTGAAGGATGATGATGAGTCTTAGATATAAGAAACTACTCCTGAAAAAGAGGCGACCCCACCTCCTTCAAAGCAGCTTGGAACTTCCATGGGTCCCACTTCAGAGGATATCCGACTCCAAGAGCTGACACAGTGGAACATCAAAGGGTCCAAGAAGATATTTGATTATGTCCTCGAGGTAACAGCAAGGGGGCACCTAAAATGCCCTATTGTAGAAGAGTGGAGGATAGACTCCTTCAAGTTGAAGGAATTTCCTAAAATTGAGGAGTACTTCCACCACTACAATTTGGGCTGGACAAGCAAGCCACACCCAGACTATCAACCGACTATCGTCAGGGAGTTCTATGCAAACTATTAGGCCATATAGGAGAGTAGGTGCCTAAAAGGTCAGAAAGTTGTAGATTTGACCTCTCTTAAGAGCGTCCCAGTACATGGTGTTTTGGTAAACATCTCAGAAGAGACCATCAATAGATTTTTATATGGGCTTGAGTATGTTGCTCTGACCAACACTTCAGACTATGATCCCCGGTATTGAAATGAGATCAAGCAGAATAAGTGGTTGGCCAAGCATCTTACAATGACCAGAACACCAAAGTGGCTCTACCAGGACAAGCCACATATCACAAAGGCTTCTCTATCATTTGAGGAAAAATTATGGTGGGATCTTGTGCCATTTCGTCTTATGCTGACGGGTGGTGATAATCAGTTAATGATTGACAGAGTTTTTCTTGTTGCTAGCTTGTTATCCAAATACAAGCTGAATATAGGAAAAATCATAGCTGAGGAGATCCGAGACATGGTCACAAAAATCAGCTCATCATACCTATTCCCATGCCTCCTGACAGAGATATGTGAAGACACTGAGGTGCCTCAGTATTTGGGCATTGATCATGCAGAGCGTGCCATCCAAACCCATCATCCCGAGGGGCCCAAAGATGATAGAAAGACAATGGTTCTAGGTGGTTTATCGAAAGAAACTGAACCCACCACCATCCATGATGCATTTGTGCCTCCTCCAAAGATGCTACCTTACGTGATGGTCGTACAGTCCCCAAAGTGTAGCCTAAATGAGGAGACTCTATTGGTAAGGGAGGAAGCTTCTGTCACTTTAATGTTAGGATGCCCTCGCAGTACTCAAGTGCTGACTCCTCACGGGGTTGAAATCTCTATCCCAGTTACTCTACCAGCTCCTTCCACTTTTGTTCTACCTCCATTGGAAGATCCGACCTCTGTTTATGCCTTTCATCTGGCAAACTTTTCCAACACTGTCCAGGACACTATCCAGCTAAACAAGCAGATGAAGAAGTTTGCTCAGTACTTCCAGGCTATTGTTGATGCCTCTATACAGAAAGCCATAGCATTGCAGCATTGAGGGTAGATGTGGATGAGTTGAAGGGTCATCCGAACTCATATACTAGTGCTCTAGTAGTCATGCCAAAGGCTCCATTGGAGCTCATAATTGATTTATTAGAGTTTACTAATCCTAAGCTCCACCAGAATGAACCTAAAAAGATAATGAGGCACCGGCTAGACCTAAAAAAGATATGCAGGTTTGGGAAGAGGGTGAGGATGCCCCATTGAGCCCAAAATCTTTGAAGCGTAAGGAAGCTAGATCTGAGAAGAAGAGGAGAAAGCAAGAAGCGGAGGTGCTTAAAGAATCCTGAGCCATCCAGCAAATCCACATTGATGCTATTGGTACCGGTGGCTTGGGAAGTGGTGTTGTGGGCACCACGGAGGAAACTTCTTTAGACCCCATTATGGGAGAGACCATTGATTATGTTGCTCGGGCAGCTGTTACTATTGAGAGGACTCCTGAGCCAGCCTCAGTTGGTGAGATGAATGTAGTCACTAATCCAGCGGGCCCAACTACTGCACATTATGATCGTGCTTAGGCGCGACACGTATGCCTAGCCTCCCTTTTTAGTTATTTTTAGTGCATTAGGGACAATGCACAACTTTTTTTGATGGGGTGAGGGCAGCTTGGTCATTTGGTTATTTTGTAGAGTGTTTTGGTGAAGTCTAAGTAGCTAAAACACTCGCGTCGTGCTGCGACGTTAAATAAGGCACTGCATGGGAGGCAACTCATGAGAGTATCTAAAAGGTACCCGCGTCCTTGGGGTTTTCTTTCCTGTGTTCTTTTCCTAAGAATTTTTATATTTCTATTGAACCTGCATGTTTAGAATAGGATGTGTGTTTGTAGAAGAAAAATAGTATTTGAATGTAGCCTATGGTTTTATTTTGATGAAATTTTGTGAAAATGGAGACCCCTCCAAATTTTTGAGCAAGAAGTTGTTTAGGACTAACCTTGATGGATCTGTAAATGACAGCATGTATATAAATGTGATAAGTAGCTTAAGCTAAGTATGAGCTGATAGTTAGCTAATCCATAGTCTAAATTTTGTGCCATGTGTGAGTCAGTTGCCTTGTATATGTTCTTGCTGTACGGTAGTTAGTCTTTCCATAGTTGTAGAATAGTTTGGTTAGGAGATGATCATAGTCCATTTTTGAATAAGTCCACTTAAGCCAAATGACCTATCAAATAAAAAAATAATGATTCCCTTTGATCCCTGAATTTGAGCCTAAGTGATTCCTTTTTTTGTTAGCCTTTTCACCTTTCTGTTTCCTATAAACCTTTATTTTGGCTCTGGTCCCTTCTTGGACATTGTGTACCTTAACTCAGGCTAAACGCCTAAGTAGAGGGTGGCTATTGTAAGGGTAAGTAGGAAAATTAGGGTATGAAAAGATCGAGTTATTGTTGAAAAGGAAGATAACGGGTGTGGTTTGTATGCTAGGAAAAGGAGAGAGAAAAAAAGAAAGAAAAAAAGAAAGAAAAAATGACAAAATGAAAAAGAGTGCAAAAGTGCAATAGAAGCCACACCCGAAGCTTAATGAAAGTGAAAAGATAACAAGAAAGGAGAATAAGAAAGGAAAGTGTTGTGGTCTTAAAAGTGGAAAATAAGAAATAATTGTAGTGTCAAAAAGGGCGTAGTCACTGTTACCCAAATATACCATTCCCGTCCCTAAGCCTATCCTACAAGCCTAACAAAGTCCTATAGTGATCGTAATAGAACTTTTTGAAAGCTAAGGCATAGAAAATAAAGGCAAGCCTATGGTATTGTGCATGTGCAACTTGAATTTCCTTACGAGAGTGAGCATTTTCCCAGTCCCTGTTTACTGGATGTAGTTCTGTGTGAGCGGTACTTCTTTGTTGTGAGGGCACTAGAGTAGATAGTGATTGCTAACTGATTGGTATGAGTGTCTGAGTATGCTATCTTTCTCATGAATATCATGTTGTCATCCATGGATCCGTCTTGTGTTGTTTTGATAACTTGAATGTATGCACTGGTTTTGAACTGATATGGAGAGGGTACTGATTCTGTGAACTGAAAGGATTTGAACCATGTCGCTACTATAGTTCCTAGTTTCCTTTTACTTAAGCATTGTTTTAGTTTTTGTTTTCATTTGTTGCTTGAGGACAAGCAATCATTCTAAGTTGATGGTGTTGATGTGCCGGGATTTTACGGCACTTTCGATGCTTAAAACTAAGGATTTTGGGAGTTCTTAAGTATATTTTTGTTAGATATGATATTCATTTCACATGTGCAGGAAAAGTGTTGAAAAGATAAATAGACCAAAAAGTTACAGTTTTCTGGGTAAAAAGGCATGCCTCATAGGCGTGGGATCGACCACGGCCCATAGGAGAAGGCGTCAGAATGAACCAGAGGGACTTAAAGGCAAAATCTAGTCCCACGACCAACCATGATGGGCGTCATTGGTCCAGCCACGGGCTATCACATTTGACCGTGGGAATGGACTAGTAGAGCTGAGCCTACAAAGTTAAGACTGATGAACTGCCACGACGCTCGTGAGAGACATGACAGGACATCACAAAGCCCGTCAAAATTAGCCAGAGACAATTAGAGATACAGAGCTATTAGCCGATGAGCTAGCCACGAAGGGCATGGCAACCACGATGCCCCAACTCACTTGCTTGTGGAAACAAGGCAGAGGGTCTGGAGACACAAGTGAAGGAAGTTTGGCGGGCACCCACGACGGCCCGTGGGCTTGCCCATCAGAATTGTCGCATCCAACTCTCTTAGATTAGTTAGGATTTGGTTTGTTTTGTCTATAAATACCTTCCCTTAGGTTTTATTTTGAAGGTTTACGCACTAGTTACTTATTGTTGCACATTATTTACGTATTGAAGAGCCATCATAACACAGTTTTGAGAATCCAAAGGTTGTTTTTGATTTATTGAAGTGTTCTTGAAGATTCAAGATTCCCAATTTCATTACTTGTTCTTATAAGTTATAATCATGATCACTTCATCTAAATCTGGTTATCTTCTTACAACCATGAGTATCTAAATCTACAACTAAGGTTGTGGGAACCATGAAGGATTAACAAAGTAGGCAAAGTACTTGGTAATTCTAGGACGGTGTTTATGCATGTATTGTTCTTCCTTTCACTTTGATTTCTTTTTAACGGTTTCAAATGTTAGAACTTGCCTTATTATTACTTGCCGGACAAAGGAGGTAATGAATGAGAAAAGGATTGGTTACATTAGAGATTTGAAGCTATCAACCCTTATCTAATAGCTTGACCTTATTCGAGAATATCTAATCTGGGGTCAAAGGTAAGGGTTAGTAAAGCATACGCCCGTAGACGGACCAAGTTGCATGGTGAAATTCATCTATCTAGGGGACCAACCATTCAGGTGAACCTAACTTACTGATCTTGCATGCTAAGCACCAAACTAGCCTACTAAGTACAATGCCTTACTAAGTATGATCTCATGGGGAATACTACCCTAGTCGTTTCTCTCATTGATTACAACGCTCGAAAGTGTTACTTTGTTACTTATTGTAATTTGAATTACGATTACTACATATTACTATAAACCCCCCTTGTAGGGAAATAAATGGCTAAGAGCGCGAATAAACATAATTAACCCTAGTCCTTCCATATTCCCTGTGGGATCGACCCCAACCTTCATTGGGTTCTATATTTGAACATCGACCACTTTATGCTTGTAAAAGGAGGTGTAATTTGGGATTATCACTCCACATCAACCAAAGCTCTCTCGGTTTCCAATAATGGTCATGTCACGCCTCGAGGTTACCCACTAGACGTAACACAGAACTTGGGACCGCAAGTGCCCCAAGATAACCCCTTGGTCATAACATACTCAAGCATAACAATGAAACGAGAGCGGAAGCATAATAGAGGAATCCAAATGTAGGCATAAGCATGAATCATCAAGTCAAACAAGGATAAAACATAAGGAAAGAAACCCGAATATTGTCTATGTCTGAAAGCCTCTACTCATAACACAAAGAGTTTCTAGGACAAGACCCTAGCTAACTCGAAATACGGAAATAATAAATCCATACAAACTAAACCTAACTTGTCCTCAACCTAGGAGGACTCACCACCAGCTCACAAAGGAGTAGCCTGGGAACTCTAGCCACGTGTCTGAGAAGGAGCACCTAAATATGCATCATCAAAGGATGCAGCGCAAGAGATGCGTCAGTACTATAGGATGTACTGAGTATGTGAGCGATGCATGAATCATGATAAAAACAGTTTAAAACATGCTTAAAATGAACTTATTACGTAAAGAAGGAACATGAATAAATATCAAGGTATAAGACATGAAACCTGAAATAAAGATTAAGTTACATAGTATAAGATCATATAACTTCATATCTCAAATATAAACATGTGGGAGTTTCTCTTAACCGACATAAACCATGCTGAGCTACATGGAGTCCGATGTATACGCTCCATTTAAAGGACCCAATATACCTTGCCAGGGTATAGAGGCATGATTGTGGCGTGATCACTAAATCTGATGTCTAACAGAGGGGACTTAGAACCTATGGGGGCACGTAGTTCTGGGACCATGGGTACTCTCACCCTGTCCAAATTGGTACTAAATACTACTCCCAAAATATATAACATATGCTCATATACATGTGACATATCTAATGCCAAACTTGTTCATAACTTGTTCATACTTGTTCATACTTGTTCATACCCCGGATTGTCATACTACTCATGAGTTTTAGTTTAGAAAATTACTCATGAGCATTGATGGAACATCGGGGTGTCTTGTGTTGCATAATACTTCATAAGTTATGAAATTTGCATACTTCATGACTTGTAAAACTTTGCATGGCTCTAGTTCAATTTCATAATACATATATTTTCATAGAACATAGGAACTAGGCATGCACTTGCTTGAAAAATTCAAGAGAATCCATGTTATCAATTTTCCTATTTTCTAAAATCACACCAAACATGTAGGATTTATCATAATTAGCCTTCAATTCAAAATAGTAGTTCATATGTAAAAACCCATGCAAAATTATGCAGTTTAGTAGTAATTTCGTAAAAAAATTATGAGAAGGCAAATTATAGCAAAACTCATAAGAAATGGGTAAGAACCCTAATTTGAAAGTTCATGAAATCAAAATAAAGATTTAGGGTTTTGGGCACATGGGTGAAAGGAACCCATTGTTTATTACCCACATACCTTGATTGAAGCTAACCCACTTGAATTGAAAAGACTTAGGAGACTTGAACTTGGAGCTTGAAACCCTAACTTGAAGCTTTGAGAAGGTGGAACTCCTTTTATTCTTTTGGAAGTTGATTGAAAGAATGGGAGAGAACTTAGGACAAGTAGGAATAAAAAACCTCCTAAATAGGCTTAAAACGACTTAGTATAGGAGTTAAAAGAGTGAAAAATTATAAAAATATCCCTAGACTTAAACTGGGAAAATGCTGGAAAAAGTCGGCTTCAGAGACCATGAGTCAGTCCACAATCCGTCATCCTAAACGATGAGCCGTCAACTGATCCGTGGTTTCAAATGCCACTTCTAGGGGTCTACTGGAACTCAACACCATGAGTTACTCTACGGCCCATGGTTCAGGACGACGGACCTTCCTGTTGACTCGTGGTTCCAACTATAGGATATGAGAATCCTCTGGGATTATGAGTGGAAGAACGGGTAATGGAATAGGTTGATGAGTCATCAACCCACTCTTAGAATTTAGAGGACTTCGTACCTCTCTGAAGCTGATTCCACGGGTTACACGATGGACTATCTTTTAAAATGATGACCGTCAAGTCATTCGTGGAAACTAGGTGGTAAAGCTGAATTTTGACAAACCACTGGTCACTCTACTGGCCGTCGTTTTGGTCTACGGGTCGTGAACCAATCAGTGGTTTTGAAGATGAAAATTTTAGGGTTCAGGTCAGTAATCACGAGTCACAGTACGGACCGTGGTTCAGAACCACGGTTTATCATCTTGATCCATAATCACTGATAGTGCTTCAGTAAATTGCCCATAGCGTTTTACTCTAGACTCGGATTAGTGCGAGGTCAGTGTCGTTGGAAAGAAGACTCAAAAACCTTTAATTTTATGGGTACTAGGCCACTTAACTCTTTATATTTTAGGAGTAATGATCCATTGAAGTTGACCCTAATTTTGTCTTATAAGAAAACTTACTTGGGTGAGGTGCTTGCGACTTAACTTGATGATAGGAGTTTCTTATGAACATGATTCGCATCCAAAGCACTCACGACACTAGGAAAATAATCATTACACTCATGGAAAAGGTTCGGGTATTTAGCTTAGAATTTTTGGGGTGTTACAATATCTACCCCTTGGGATCATTCATCCTTGAATGAAGACTAAGCAACGGAACTCTAGAGAGAAAACAGCCCAACCAAAAAAGAAACGTGAAAACTGAAGAATCAACATGAAACTGAACTTTTCAACTTATAACATGGCTGAATCAACTTTGAAAATATGAATACATGCTAGGATCGTGAGAGAAACTGATGGAATAAATTCGGGAGGACACACTAAGGATAGAACTACTACCTCAAGCTAGAACCGGATCGGAAGGAAAAGGGTGAGGGTACTTGGCCTTCATGGATGATTCTGCTTCCCAAGTAGCTCCTTCAACTGAGTTGTGAAATCTTAAGTACTATCATGGTAACCGACTTCCGATTGAAATAAAAACTGAGTTGGTTTCATGAGACATGTATGCATGCTGAAAATGTAAGAAAAACCAACAGGACAAGAACTGGATATCCATCATGATAACTGGTCTTGGATGGGAGCAGGAGCTCAGCTAAAACTCATAAAGAGTGAACACACTCTAGAAATCGCAGTTAACCGAAAGATACACCAAACTGAGAGAAGTAGATATACGAGAAAACTATTCTCTTGTAACTACCACTCCTACCATTTGCAACTAACAACCTCAACAGCGCACATAAAGGTACTAAGGTTTGAGTCTAACTACCTGATTCTCCATCTATCTCGACCAAATCTCTTGCATCTAGAACGTCTTCTAAGGATAGCATCCCCTCTTATCATAACAACCAACTAACCTAGGGTTCCTAACCAAAGGGTCACTAGTTGCGTAAAACAAATATCCACATGTATTCTATCACGATATTCAAGTTTATAACTATGGTCACCCTAGGGTTTTGTAGCTTACCCTATTTAAGACTCCTCTTCTCTTCCCTATCATAACTAGGAGTCACAAATTCAAGAATTTCTATGGAGGGACATACTAAAATTCCTCATCTAACTATTCCGCACGAATAATCCTTACCTTATAATTCACCCACACCTAGAAGTCAAGGTGGAACAAGTACACTAATAGGAAAAAGGAATTTTCTACCTCCCAGCTAGGATGCTACAAGGCCTCCTCCCCTAACACTTATAACAACATAAACCAGAATTATTGAAAGAAAAGAACAGGAGCAGGAGCGTCACGAATGAAGGATTACAGATTGATCTTGACTTATACGTAGCGTGATCAAGCCATTCAAGGTGAGGCTTGAGGAGTTGAGCATAATAGGCATGAGTATTTTACATACTGGGCACGTAAGGCATGAATGGTGGGGATCAACACCCCTCGTCACCAAAGGCAAAGGTCAAGGTCTTTTAGAGAAAGGAAATCATAAGCGCAAACCGTTCCAAGAATTAGGTCGAAGAATATACATAATGTAACATGATTTGATTAACCATAGAGGCATGTCTGAAGAATGAACTGAGAAAATATGACCGAGCATACTAAGAGACATAAGTTTACATAGATAACAAACCTCAAGGCATAAAGCTGGAATTCATAGAATCGCAGGATAAGAATAGAATCATTGTCTGAAGCAATCACTTGCCATTCTAGAATCTGAACATGAGCGTGAATCTGAAATAGGACCATGGCGATGACACACAAGTCATGCAAAAGTTATCATAATGGCAGAAGTATACTTAAGATTCTAGGATGGAAATAAGCTTCTGCCTTCCCTCTTAACTTTGTTCGAACACCCACAAGCATCGCTACATGAGCCTCCAAAATCTGACCGATTCTACATTTCACCATCTCCCCTTTAGGTTCATGCCACCCTCCTAAGTCTATGGACCTCTCACCAACCTCTCAAAGGAACTATGATCATTTTACCCTAACAGAACATACGCTACTCCAGAACCTAGCATGAATACCCACTTCCTTCTATAGACTAAGATCCTCCTTCACCTGAAAGTCCAAGCCTCAACCCTCCTATCCCCACTTAGTTCTAGGTCAAGACAACTCACAACCAAATAAGAGTAGGGTTTCGGGGACTATGGATGCCTACAAGAAGAAAATCTAATGACGTACCTGATTCAACTTATGGAGGAATACTCTAACCCGGCTGGCTAGCCAATGAAAGGAATTGGTTTTGGAGATGAACACAACAGTTGCTCCACTTAGATGAGGGGCAATTCATAATCCTATGTCCTAACTGCCCACACCTAAAATACCCCTCCTTGCCCGCAAGACACTCACCTAGATGAAATTTACCGCATCTACTACAATGAGGGTACCTCAAGGTCATCGGAGCCTTATGGTGACAAGACTGAGATTCGAGGGTAGGTGTGCTAACTGGAGATGAGGTTGGTCCAGATGACCTCTGCTGAGAAGATGATTGGTTCCATGTTCTGGTCTTCTTGTTTTTCCTCTTTCTCCTTTTTAGTTTCTCTTTCTCATTCAACAGAGTTGTCATGGCTTGAGCCAACATACAGATGGCTTCACGAAATTCCGCATTCGTAACCTCATGATCTGGAGTTGTCAGATTAGCACTCCTCATGGGGTTTCTTCACAGAGACATAATCTGAAATACGTACGATATAGATTATAAGGGTAAGTAGAGTCGAACTCTATCGCACGATAGTGAACATAAAGAAGTGAGGTTTTTTCCTAAAACACCTCATAGCCTCCCTCTCATTAATGTGGCATGCTTCACACCCATGAAAAAAAATCTATTTAGTGCGGCTTTCAGACACCCTCGGACTCTTGAACCTGAGGCTCTGATACCAAGTTTGTCATGCCCCGAGGTTATTCCCTAGACGTAACACAGGAATTGGGACTGCAAGTGCCCCAAGATAACCCCTTGGTCATAGCATACGCAAGCATAACATTGAAATATGAGCGGAAGCATAATAGAGGAATCCAAATGTAGGAATAAGCATGAATCGTCAAGTCAAACAAGGATACAACATAAGGAAAGAAACCCGAATATTATCTATGTCTGAAAGCCTCTACTCATAACACAAGGAGTTGCTAGGACAAGGCCTTAACTAACTCAAAATATGGAAATAAGAAATCCATACAAGCTAAACCTAACTTGTCCTCAACCTAGAAGGACTCACCACCAGGTGACAAAGGAGTGGCCTGGGAACTCTAGCCACGTGTCTGAAAAGGAGCACCTAAATCTGCATCATCAAATGATGCAACGTAAGAGATGCGTTAGTACTATAAGATGTACCGAGTATATGAGCGATGCATGAATAATGATAAAAATAGTTTAAAACATGTTCTAAATAAACTTATTACGTAAAGAAGGAACATGAATAAATATCAAGGTAGAAGACATAAAACCTGAAATAAAGCTTAAGTTACATAGTATAAGATCATATAACTTCATAGCTCGAAAATAAACATGTGGGAGTTTCACTTAATTGACATAAACCATGTTGAGCTACATGGAGTCTGATGTATACGCCCCATCGAAATGACCTAAATACCTTGCCAGGGTATAGAGGCATGACTGTGGCTTGATAACTAAATCTGATGCACAACAGAGGGGACTTAGAACCTACGGGGGCACATAGTTCTAGGACTATGGGTACTCTCACCCTATCCAACTCGGTGCTAAATACTACTCCCAAAACATATAACATGTGCACATATACATGTGACATATCTTATGCCAAACTTGTTCATAACTTGTTCATAACTTGTTAATACATGTTCATACTTGTTCATACCCCGGATCGTCATACTACTCATGAATTTTAGTTTAGAAAATTACTCATGAGCATTGATGGAACATCGAGTGTCTTGTCTTGCATAATACTTCATAACTTGTGAAATTTGCATACTTCATTACTTGTAAAACTCTACATGGCTCTAGTTCAATTTCATAATACATATATTTTCATAGAACATAGGAATTAGGCATGCACTTGCCTGAAAAAATCAAGAGAATCCATGTTATCAATTTTCCAATTTTCTTAAATCAAACCATGCATGTAGGATTTACCATAATTACACTTTAATTCAAAATAGGAGTTCATATGTAAAAACCCATGCAAAATCATGCAGTTTAGTAGTAATTTCATAATAAAATCATGAGAAGGCAATTTATAGCAAAAACCATAAGAATTTCTTCCGACCTTGAATCTAGGTTTCCCCTAATGCCTCCTTGATGCTTTCAAAGCTACACTTGCTTCCTTCATAAGCTAATAAGAGATTCAATTATTCTACACTGACTTTACTATGCTTCTTATAGTAAGAACCCTAATTTGAAAGTTCATGAAATCATAATAAAGATTGAGGGTTTTGGGCACATGGCTGAACGGAACCAATTATTGATTACCCACATACCTTGATTGAATCTAATCCACTTGAATTGAAAAGACTTAGGAGATTTGAACTTGGATCTTGAGACTTGAAGCTTGAAACCCTAACTTGAAGCTTTGAGAAGCTGGAGCTCCTTTTCGTCTTTTGGAAGTTGATTGAAAGAATGGGAGAGAAGTTAGGCCAAGTAGGAATAAAAACCCTCCTAAATAGGCTTAAAATGATTTAGTATAGGAGTTAAAAGAGTGGAAAATTACAAAAATACCCCTGGACTTAAACTAGGAAAAAGCTGGAAAAAGTCAACTTCAAAGACCAGGAGTCAGTCCACGATCCATCATGCTAAAGGATGAGCCGTCAACTGATCCATGGTTTCAAATGCCACTTCTAGGGGTCTACTGGAACACAACACCATGAGTCACTCTACAGTCTGTGGTTCAGGACGACGGATCATCTTGTTTACTAGTGGTTCCGACTTTAGGATATGAGAATCCTCTGATCCTCAGGGATTATGAGTGGAAGAATAGGTCGTGGAATAGGTTGACGAGTTGTCAACCCACTCATGGAATTTAGAGGACTTGGTACCTCTCTGAAGGTGATTCCATGGGTTACAGGATGGACCGTCATTCAAAATGACGACCCATCAAGTCATTCATAGAAACTGGTTGGTAAAGCTGAATTTTGATAAACCACGGGTCACTCTACTGACCGTGGTTTTGGTCTGGTAGTGAACCAACCAGTGATTTTGAAGATGAAAATTTTAAGGTTCAGGCCAGCAATCACGAGTCACAGTACGGACCGTGGTTCAGAACCACGGTTCGTCATCCTGATCCGTAATTACTGACAGTGCTGCAGTAAACTTCCCATAACTCTTTACTCCGGACTCGGATTAATGCATGGTCAGTGGCGTTTCAAAGAAGACTTAAAAACCTTTAATTTTGTAGGTACTAGGATACCTAAGTCTTTATATGTTACGTGGAATGATCGATTGAAGTTGACCCTAATTTAGTCTTACAAGAAAACTTACTTGGGTGAGGTGCTTGTGACTTAACTTGATGATAGGAGTTTCTTATAAACATGATTCCCATGCAAAGCACTCACCACACTAGAAAAATAATCATTACACTCATGGAAAGGTTCAGGTATTTAGCTTAGGTTATTTGCGGTGTTACAAGTCACCTCAATATGATGGGCACCTCAAGATCTATGTCACAATCCAAGACTATAAAATCACCGGGTAGGATGAACTTATAAAACCTTGACCAATACATCAAATAGAATCCCTACTGGACGTTTGATGGACCGAAGTAATCTTATAGGTTTAGGCTTGGGAGTACCTAAGCCTAAATATTTGAAAATAACTAGAGGCATTAAGTTGATACTTGCCCCTAAATCACACAAAGCCTTCCAAAACACAAACAACCCGATAGTGTATGAAATGGTTAAGGCACCCGGATCTTCCCATTTCAGAGAAATGTTACTTGTCATCACAGCACTATAACTGTGTGATATTTCCATGATGTCCACATCAACTACACACTTCTTCTTGAGAATCTTCTTTATGAACTTTGCATACCCCGGCATTTATGTTAATGCATCGACCAAAGGGATGTTGATGGACAACTTGCTAAACATGTCCACAAATTTCTTGAATTGGTTCTTTTCCTTCTTCTTTGTCAATCTTTACGGTATTTAGGGGGTCCTTTTGGTAGTGTATTTGGCACATTAGGAGCCTCCTCCTCAATATCAATAGTAACTTGAGAAGGGGATTCAGCCTCATCTTTCTCTTCACATAGATCATCATTAGAAGTCATGTTGGGTGCACTAGGCTTCACCCCAACCTCCGGACTTTAATCCACTTCATTCTTAAGCATAATTTCCTCTTCTATTTTATTATTTGGCTCTACAACAACCTCACTAGATAGATTCTTCACCCTACTATTTCCATAACATAGCCATCATTCTTCGGGTATGCCGTAGTGTCACTTAAAAGTGTCCCCTTTATCCAAGGATTCATTTATGAGGATAGGTGATTCATTTATGCCTCAATATGTTTGATTGAAGCCTAGTGTGAGATCACCATTTGGTGAAGAGTTGACACCTTGCTCTTTAGCTCGTTCACCCCGTTATCAGTTGACTCAACCTCTTTCAATACTATAGAAAAACTATCTTCTATTTTTGAGTGTCTGGGGTTTCTCACGGTAGGAAGATATGAATGGGCATCAACCTTAGGTGGAGGCTCATAAGGATTTGAACTTAAATGATTATACCAATCACCTTCTTACTCACGATCTCTGCAATGGCCCTCACGATCTTTATCTTTGTTCCAACCTTGGTTCTTGTCCCTCAGGCACCAATACCCGGGTCGAGAACCCTCCGATAGAAAGCAAATCTTCCCATCCACAATAGCAAATATATCCTCTTCATTAGCTTTAAGCTCAGAAGTACTCACAACATTCACACTCATAGTGTATCAAGTTTTCATTATGTGTTTAGCCAAGATATCGATTTTTGTCATCATCTTGGCCATTGTCTCATCTCTCTCCTCTTTTTTTTGCCTTATTTCATTCATCATAATGGACAAAGTCACCCCCGTGGGAACATATACCTTTTTAATATTCCAAGCATGATTCGTCTTTGTCATCCATTCTAGAAGAGTCGAGGAAACACCATATGGTTGATCCATAAATATTTCGTCCATAAGGTTGTTTGCTATAGATTTGTTCATTGAGTTCAAGGCTCAGTAAAAACTTTGGAGAAGAATGTTGTCAGGCAACCCATGATTGGGACATAAGAGGAGCTTCTTTTTAACCTTAGCCATGCTTCATGCAATGACTCATCAGGGATTTGGCAAAAGTTTGTGATGTCGTCCCTCAATTGCATAATTCTAGAGGGAGGGAAGAATTGAATCATAAATGCCTCTACCAATCCATTCCATGAGGTAATTGAGCCTTCCTGAAGCTCTTCTAACCAAGTTGTCACTTCCCCTATAAGGGAGAAGGGAAATAAACAGAGTCGGATGAATTCCTGGGAGATATTGTTGATTTTAAAGGGTTGGCATTTCTCGATGAAGTTTTGGATATGTCTATTGGCATCCTTATGCGTCAGACCTCCAAACAACCCCTTCATTTGGATGAGATGGAGCATGGTGCTTATAACGAAAAATACTGCATTTCTAACCATGGTAGGTAGGAAGATTGCACCTACCACTCCTTGGACTATGGGCTCATGATCCGCATTCATGTATCCGTCTATACTTTCTTGGTTTCCCACTTTGCTCATGGGCACTCTATCCAAACAATCAAAAATGACAAAAAAGTACAACAAACAAACACAATACAAAGTGAAATCACACGACAATCAATTGGCGATTCAAAAACCACTCCCTGGAAATGTTGCCATTTTTTATAACGCTCAAAAACACTCTCTAATAGGAGGTGGTAGCGATCGTCAAAGAAAAACAAATAAATATCCCCACAAGTATCGGAGTCAATCTCACAGAGAGTGGATATGATGATTTGCCAAAAGATAGTCGATTAATATTCACTAAGAGAGTATATGCTCAATAACTTAAAAGTAAAAATTAGGGGGAAACAAGGAATGAGAAATGATCAATATCGCAATTTGAATAAGAAAGCAATGTAAACAAGAGATTTGTATTCAAATGAGAAGGAGACTAGGGGTATGTTTCTGATGGGATTCAAATGGAGGTTAGGGTACTTGTTTAATTATGCAAATTCTCAACAAATGATATGGGTAGCATTAGTTTAAGTCATATTTGGTAATCTCTCAATCTTCCAAACATATATCCCATGGTCCTTACTCAAGCACCATGGTTTCAACACAAACCAACCAATTCAATCTTGGTAAAGTCATACTATTTCTAGCTTAGACTCTTAGATTAGAGTTTCCATCGATTAACTATTTCTAGTCTCAATTTAAGGTAGAAATCTCAAATTCCCACTATTGAATTTTTTCCAAATTATGAACTCCTCTTTCAAGGAAGAACATAATTAAGTAAATTCAACCAATATTTGCAACTATAAATTTTATCATTAATACTTGAGGAATTCAATAGACTCATATCAATTCATCAATTATAAACACAATTCAACAAGACCCATACCCAAATTCAAATACTCATCATACACACACCTCTAGACAAGAAATTTAGCTACTCATACTTAGGAAATAAGAGGTTATACCAATTGGGTGATTCATATTTCCATTTATAATCAGGCCAATATCCAAATCCAAGCTCAATTTGAGTACAAAAATGGTGAATTATGAGTGTGCAAGATGAGAGACACAAGTACACTCTTTATCTTCCTTGGGAAAAAATATATGCTCAAAACTATTCAAATCTTGTTCAATAATATTAGGTACACACCCCAAAAAGAGTTTTAAAATCTTCCCAATGAGTCACCTGAAAGTTGACAAAAATGCCCTTCGGGCGTGGTGTGATGTGATGTATGACACGAAGTGTGATCGCACCACAGGTTGTGTGTGTCGTATGGCTCCAATTCTGAGACCAGTGACTCCAATCGCTACAATAATGATGTGCGAAGGGAGGTACGGACCGCACATGCTATTGTCATGACCCAATTTCTCAGGTCATGATGGCACCTGCAATTCTCTCCTTGTAGGCAAACCAATCCCCCGTAGCCCAGAATGATTAGTAATGGGCCACTATCAAAGTGAAGCACACATAAGAAAGATACTAAGTGGATGCAAGTAAAGAAGCATTGTAAAAAAGCAAATAAACTAGAATATATATATATATATATATATATATATATATATATACAAAAGAGTAAACAGTGCTAAAAGAATATATATGCCCAAGCCCCGGTCGTCAGGAGCTCACCTTATGACTCGGATATCCAAAAGCATTGCACAAGTCTCTGCATCAATGACGATGGCCCACACTAGGATCTACACTAGGGAGATGCAGAAGTTTAGTATGAGCACAATTTGAAAAGCAATGGGTACCCAGTAGACATCATAGGCCGATTAGGCATATATAAGATTTTAAAAATAGTAGATAGCAGATAGGGAGAGAAAAGAGTCACATAAACAAATAGAGTAAAGCACAGGAAACTAGGGATAGATAGAAGTCATAAAAGAACACAAGTGAACTAAGTTATGCATAAAATATGTATCATAGAACACAGAAAAAAGAATAGAGAATGCACCTCGGTCCTTACAATAACAGTAAATAAATGAAAGGTTTAAGAACAGGACGATGTATCGGTAACATCAAATAACGGGAAGGAAAGAAAAGTAACTAAATATAGGCATGCTAATAATACAACTCACAAGGTAAGGATGATCATAAGTAAACTAGTAAGTAACTACAACAAGAATAAGTAAACTAATCTACCTAATATCCCAATGAGAGACCATACACCTGAGGAATACATATAAGTGAAAACAAACCCTCTGGCATCCCATACTACTGGAGCGTATACTCAGCAAATAACAAACAAGGGTAGAATTATGAAAATAAATGAATGATATAATATGAAATGCCAGTGGTACCGTATGGACCTCCTCAAGCACCCATCGGCCCAGCAGGTAGGATGTAATGACCTGTTCCGTTGTTATGGGTAAACCATTCGTGCAAAGTTTTGAGTTGGAAAACTTCCAAGTTTGGGAGTTGGAAATTTTGGGCTAGGCTAGTCTCGGATGAATTCTAAATGAGGTACGGTCTAGGAAAATTCGAGAAAGGATTGGTTAAAATGCCTTAGTTTGAGCTATTTTTTCCATTAGCTAAGGCATTAAGGAGTTCGGAAGACTTTTCAGAAGTGAATTTAGGTGAGTAGAACTCCCGATATCAAAGTTTACGTGAACGGGTTAGTTTGGAACGTCAGGATTTGGAGTGTGTTGTAAAATGGAAAAGTTTAGGGGATTCCCTGAGGTTTTGTTCTGTATAGCGATTGACACTGGGTTACAGGGATGACTGCTATAGCAGAAAATTTCCCACTATAGCGGAAGTCAAGGCGGCGGTCAGCACCACCATAGTGGACGTGTTTCGCTACGGCGGTGCTGCTACAGCAATGTGGGAACTGCTATAGTGGAGTAAGTTTTTGTAAATGCAGAAACTTCCCCCAAAATGTTCAAAAAAATTTAAGTACATTTTGGGAAGGGCAGAGGCGAAGAGGGGCGATTTCTCCTATTTTTTCCATCAAACTTCATCGCAAAGGTAAGGATTTCACTCCCCTACTTTAGTATTTTGATTCCCAGACCTTAGAATTGATAATTATGGGCTTGGGGTAAAGCTTGGGTTGACCTAAGAAGGTAGAATCTGACCTAATAGGGATTCTAAAGTGTAGAGGTTCTTGGGTCTTGTTTATAATTGATCATTCGTGATTAAAACATCATAAATTGCTTAATATATCCGTAAAAATAAGAGTTTTAGGTGAATTAATGGTGGGAAATCATGGGTTGGCCTTGGGTTAAGATTTGAGTATAATTTGGGTATTGTTAGGCCATTTGGACTTATCTTAGTATTATGTGTAATTATTTCTAGACCAAGGACAAGCAAATGCTTCGGGAAATGGGAAGGCTCCAATTTAGTAGAGCTTTTAGGCTATTCGAGGTAGGTGATGGTTGTTGTTTTTCCAATTGCAATATGTGTACATGATAATTGTTGATTACTATTGTGTGTTCATTGCATGGTTTAGGGAATGGAATTATGAATGTCTAAATATCCGGTTGTCAATCATGTGAAATAAACTTATCTTTGTTGCTAGTTGGTTTACAAGTGTGATTTAGTTAATTATTGTTAATTGTTGGATTGTGTGTAACATTGGTTGGCTCAAGTACCATGCCTGGTACAGGTTACATATATCAGTTGGCTCGGGTACTATGCCTGGTACAAGTTCTATAATGGTTGGCTTGGGTATGATGCCTGGTACGAGTTTGTTTATACTTATTTGGTTGTGTTCTGTGTTTGGTCCCATGGGTGGACTGGGTTATTTCTGGAATTGTGATTGTTGCATATTGACCCATGAGTAGCCGGATGATTGTATTTAATTATAGGGTTGGTCCGTGTATAGACTGGGATTGCATGTAGAACACTGTAGGAGTTGTCCTACGGATCCTTGGGTGGGTCCGGGTTACTTGAAAAGGGGTTGGTTATTTGTAATCGTTGTTATTTGTGGTGGTTGTTGGAATGTTTCATGTAGTTGGTAAGTTGGGTGGAGGATTGAGAGTCTGGGTTATATTTTGCTGGCTTCTTATACATGTTTTGTCCTACTTTACTCAGCGTTAGTTTAATGTTCATATGTTGTTTATTAGAGATGGCCGATGATCCTACCAGTACACTATGGTTTTGTGTACTGATACTACACTTGCCTTCCTTTTTGTGAGTATAGAACATATTCCATTGGCTGCTACATGACCTCAATTATAGTCTCGACGTTTTCAGAATCCAAGGGTGAGCTACTTCTTTCGGGCTACCATGGTTTTATCTAGCTTTCTTCTAGTCCATTATTTTGGACTTAGAATTTTTTGTTTTTGGGGTTGCATCCCTGCAATCTGTACATTAGTATATGTTTTGGTACACGACTTTCAGATTCTAGGGGCATTTTTCGCAGGATCTTTATTATTAGTACTTTTACATATGAATGCTAGTTTAAATTAATGCATAGGGTTTTGAGCTGTTTGTTTTTCTAAGTGTCAAGTTGATTTATTGGTTCACTTATCGAGGGATTTTAGGTGGGTGCCACTCACGGCGGTTTGGGTCGTGACATATACCTGATAAGTCGGTAATCTATCAACTTATTGAGTCTTTATTCATGAATTATTGCCATGTTTTGATGAGAATTAGAGGCACTTATTATCTTTATTGACATGAATGCAGGTACTCTTGATCCAGAGAAGAAGACAAAGGAATTGAACTCAAAGAGCCAAAAAGAAGTTAAACTGTGAAGGTGATCAAAAAAGAGGAAGGAACTATCAAGAGGTGCGAGTCGCACATCACAAGATGCGGCCGCACCCCACTTCGCAGTTGAGTCGCACAGGCGGTGGAACTTTCTACCTAGAGAAAAAGAGACATGCGAGCTGCATAATGGAGTGTGCGATTGCACGTGGCTTCACACGTCACACCAGCCCCGAAGGAAATTTTGTTCAAAGTCATGTGACGTATTTGGGAAGGTTCTAAAACCCTTTTTGGGGTGTATACCTGAATAATTATTCAGTTTTTACTTTCCCCAAGGAAGATATTGAGAGTACACTCTTCTCTCTTCTTCTTCCCCAATTAAAAACACCATTTGTAAAGAATTTGAGCTTGAAATTGGAAATTAGCTTAATATGAATGGAATTTTGGAAAACGCATTTGGTATATTCTCTTGTTCCCTTAATATGAGTAGCTAAATCCTACTCTAGGGGTATGTGCATGATGTGTGTTTGAATTTGGGTATGGATATTGATTAATTGTGCTTATATTTGATTATTTAGCATGGGTCTAATGAATTCTTCATGGTTTAAGTATAAAATTGATGATTGCAAACATTAATTAAATTTTCTAATTTTGTTCGTGCTTGAAAGAGGAGTTAATAAATTGGGTAAGAATTCAATAGTGAGAATTTGAGATTTCCACCTTAAATTAAGTCTAGAACTAGCTTGATCGAAGGAAATTCTCATTTTAAGAATCTAAGCTTGAAGTAGTGTGTGTACCCAAGTGTAAATTGGTTGTCTTATGGTAAAGCTATGGTGCTTAAGCAAAGGCAATGGTACATATATTTGGAGGGTCACAAGACTATCAAATATAGCTAGAACCAAGCTACCCATACCTTTAATCGAAAGTTTGCATGATTAATCAATTTCCTAACCCGTTTTAGAACCCCATCGGAAGCATACCCCTAGTCTTCCTACTCTTGTTCATCAAATTGTGTTTACGATTGTTTTCGTGTTGAAATTGCGATATTGTTGATTTTCCAATCCTTTTCCCCCAATTTTTACTTTCAAATTGCTTGAACTCTTACTCACTCTAGTGATTGTTATTCGATAATTCATTTGTGAATTATTACTCCATTCTCCATGGATTTGATCCCGACATCCATTGGGTTTATTTATTATTTTGTACGATAATCGTTACCACCTCCTACAAGAGAGTGCTTTTGAACGTCATCAATATTCCTCCTCTAGCACTCTTAGCCCGTAGCCCTTAGTCTGGATCGACAAGGTCCATGGAGGTCTCTGAGACCACATACTAACTCTCAATATCCCAACATGTGTGCCCAGAGTCTATCCGGATCTAAAACTAGTAAAAATCAGTAACAAAATCATGTCTAGCTCTCAGCCCGGCTGAGTCTAGTATCATCTCAAAATCAGTAGAAAAATCATATCAGCGCTCTAGCCCAGCTGAGTCTAGTATCATCTCAAAATCAATGATTAAATTATGTCTAGCGCTCCAGCCCAGCCGAGTATAGTATCAGTGTGAAAAACCATCACGTAATTTCTTTTATCTCAAGAAAATACATAAAACCAGTTTTAAATCTATTTATAGCCATTTATGACTGAAAACGAGCCCTTGGGACCATGCAAGATTTAGAAAATCGGTGATAGTTAGGTCCACAACCTTATAGTAGTAACAAATCAATGCAGAAAACTCTTCTTCATGATGATGCGATGCTCAGGTACAATTAATAGCTCAATAGCTCACAATTAACCTACCAGCCCTGCACAGGCTCAATCCGTTGTATAGCACAGATAACCAGCTCATACTTGAAAACCAGTATCCGGGACTGGCGGACATTTCCCAAATATTCCACCAACTATGGTCTAAAGGCATAATCAAAGGCCACTCAAGGTCGTAAGGGGTAATACTACAATACTATTTCAAATACTGAAGCAGAGATAGGAAGACAAACATAAAGGAAGTGGACAAGGTCTGAGGTGTCAAACTAGTAATCCCAACCTAAAGATGAGCTAAATAGTGTAAATACATTCTATATACACCAAGTCTATGATGGATAAGCCATAGCCTACCTGACATCCGACGAAAAGCTACTGGACAGACATTTCCTGAGCACAAACTGCTTCGAGAAGCCCGAATAGAGATCAAACTATAAAAAATACAATCTACTCGTCAATACAAAGCTAATGATACTCATAATGCTAATAGTTTGGATGGGTCAAAATCTGAGTCAATAACAGGACCGTGGACCTCGCAACCCAAAATTAAAAATGAAAGTTACCACGAAATTTCCAACGTTGCCAGGAACACATGTTCAGTAATTAAGCATAATTCGGGTAAGGAATGGGCCTGAAACAGCCCTAACATCCCAAGTACAAAATAGGAATTGAAATAAAAAAATTAGCGGAATTAATGGATTAGAAACTTACAATTGACGATGAAGAATCAACCACGGACCGCGGATAAACTATCCCAGCATTTTAGGAAGCCCCCACACAGAAAATGATCTTAAAGCTCTAGAGGGAATGTAGGAGAAATGATTTAAGAGCTTAGAAAAAATGAAGAAGGAGACTCCTTTAAAGCTGCCAGCGATCGGCGCACCTACGATCTTAATGATGCAGGTGCGTCATTGCAGCAGTGTCCAAAAAACTGCACGGGTGAATGTTATCAAAACCTCAAACCCCGCAGGTGCGGTCTAAAATGCCGCAGGGGCAGCATCACCAGGGCGGGCGAAGGAGCACAGGCGCGCACCTTGCTGATACCACAACACCATAGGTGTGGTGCCCAGGGCAAAGGTGCGGTTGCAAAAGTGAGGACAAAGCACCGCTACCGCGCCATACCAGAACCAGCTGCAAACACAACTCAAAACTTCTTCGATCACATACTCAGGGATTATTCCAAATCCAATGGACACAAATGGACTATACTATCCTACCAGAAATGACATTCTGGACTCAACAAAAATGATAAAAATCTCAAACGAGGCCAATTTAATGAAAAGTGAGCCCCACGCTCAAAAATCAATCATTAACCACAATGAAACCCAATAGCCCAAAACGAGTACGAAAGCATTGGGACCCGAACCAAAGGTCCCTCTAGCCCAAAGTCAACATTCCAGAACTAACAACACTGATAAAAATTTCATCTGAGGCCGTCTTCTCCTAATATTGATCAAAGTCCAACTTCCAACTCCAACTATTCTAAAATATCAGAAAGTGAGATAAAACAAAATTGAAAGCTCCTAGAACACGATCAAGCATCCAACTAGACCAAAATTCATGCTCCAAAGCTAACAGAACTGTCAGAATTTGATTTTGAGAATGCTTGCTAAGAATGTTGACTAAAGTCAACGATTTCCTAAGTTAAAGTTCTAAAATAGAAAATGATCATAAAAGCTAAATGAATGGCTCGGGCACTGAACCACCAGTTTCAACAAGCCATAAATGACTTGGAGCCACTACAGATAAGCTCTAATAGTATAAAAAAGGCAAAAATGCAAAAATAACCGGAAGGGTCATTACAACTATATTTTTTTGTTTTCTTTAAAACTATTTTTTAGCTTTTCAATATTCTTCCCTATTTCGTTTTTGTGCTTTTTGGGTTTCTTATAGACAAATTTATATATTTTGTCCGGTAAGAAATAATGAAAGAATTAATTGTTGACTTGAAAATCAACTACATACATGGATTATGAGAATCAAAAATTACTACCATAACACTTTATTAATAACTATTACAAAGAGTGCCATATATTACTGCAGAGATTTATCATTGATATAATATAAGTATATTGCTCAAGGCTCTCAAACAACGAAAACAGTAAAATAGTGAAGAAGTTCTAAACCTTAATAATTAACATTGAAGAAGTAATTTGTTGATAAAACCTGCAGTAAAATAGCTGTCTTCTATTTTCTGGATGCACAAAAAGGCACAACAAAACTAAGAAGAGAGCTTATCTCAAAAGAAAAAAAAACTAAGAAGAAACAATCTGGAAAACATACCACAAGATATCGTGTTCAAAGGAATGCAGTAATAATGCAATGAGGCTACTGTATACATATATAATATACTAGTTTCTGGACACGTGCACATACGTACCTAGTTAATTAGTACAAATTATTTCTAAGAATATAGATAATTTTAAAATATGTACAATGAGTAATATAAAATTTGAAGTGAAAAATTACAAGCTCAAAATGAACACTATGCATTTTTGGATGACTTGATTATCGAACGCTAAAAGATTAGATATGAAAAATTATACAACGTATTCATCTAAAAAGTAACTCACTTTTTAAAAGAATTATTACATCCCTAACAAAATGTAAATGATTATACATTATTTATATATGCCAAATACTATATATAATTAAAAGACGATGGACATAAATATGCATGCTATGTAAAATTAGTGCATCTGCAACTGTAGCTGGCGCCAAACAAGACCACATATGTTTTTTATTCGATGAGCTTTATTCACTATATGATGTATGGAATTAGGGATAAGTTAATGGTAAATTATAACACTATATTCTAGAGTTTTTCTTAAACGGTATCAATATTTAAAGAAGTGAACAGATCATAAATAAATTATAAAAACAATTATTAAAGAATAACAAAGTAGATTGCATTAATAGATACAACTTAAAATTACATAATTAATTTTGAATAATTCTTAATGATTCAGAGGATTCGGACTCGCAAAAGAATGAGTTCAAGAATGAAGAAAGACCATTTTAAAGGAACTTAAAAGTAATTAAGATTATATAATTAATTGGCAATTTAATGTTGTAATGGGTGATTTTTATTGGATTTAATAGTCAGATTCTAAAGAGTCTTATGATAATGATGATTAAGAGTTAATGATTCCCTGTTCACTGAATTAACAAAACAAAAAGACCCTTAAATTTCTAGCTCTAAAAAATAAGCTCAAAGGATAAAATGGTAATTCAACTTTTAACTTAGACTCTTTCCATTTTTAATAATATATGATATAGATGATTTGGGCTAAAGGTATGGAAGTCACATTCTTGTGTTGAAACTTAATCGTTTTGATTGTGAGAGTCCCCGTGAGGACAATATTATTAATCGTTGTATTGTTAATTGAGTTTTAAATATTGAAATTGCTCTATTACAAGGAAAAATTAGCCAATTTTTTTTAAATTTTGAGAGTTAGTCAATGTTAGGCGATGATTGCAACAACTCCCATGGTTGTTTTGCATTTTTGTGTATTTTTATCATTTTATCCTTTTCCATAGTTGCTATATGGTATTTATGGTCTTGGAGGGTGGGTGGCATAATTTTTGAGGTTGTTGGTTGAGAATTATGCACACTTTTTATTTTGGAAAATTGGAAAGTTGATATGATTGACTTTGGTCATCATCTGTAGAAGTTGAGTTCATATCAAAATTCCATCAGTACCATTAAATTCGGAACATGACTTTTAGGTTAGTAGAATTATTGGTTCAGGTTTTGAGACATCCAGATGAGTTTTTGAGTTTTGGAAGTTGAAACTTAAGAGAGTTAATCAAAGTCAATATTCAAGGTTAGAAAAGTCATTTTCATGTTTCAATAATTCTACTAGGTCTGGAGGATGAGTTTTGGTATAGTTGAAAGTTTGGTTCAGTTCCCGAGGCTTTTGAATAAGTTTTGAATCGTTATTTGAAAATTTAAGAATTTCTAAGTTAAGAGTTGACTTCAATCAACATCCGATCAAGGTGACCTCAGTTTGGTGTTTTGATAGTTCCATTAGTACTGAATGTTGTTGCCAAGCTAATAGCATATTTGATTTATGTCCGGGAGGTTCTGGATGAGTTTTGAATGAAATTTTAACTGTCACGATCCAATTTCTCGGTTATGATGGCACCTACAACCCCCCAGTTGGAGAACCAATCCCCGTAGCCCATAATGGTTAGTAATAGGCCACTAGCTAACAATTAAGCGAAAGAAATGATATAATCAAGCAGAAGCACATGAACAAGATAAAAAGATAGATAATAGGAATATATATACATATGCGAAAGCTAACCCAAACCCCAAAATTTGGTATCATAGTATAGAGCCGGAACTACATATAAGGAGTACGAAGCATCCAAAACAATATATACACAACTGTCTCCGAGTAGGAACAAAGTACTTAATACATAAGATAAACTAAAGCTAAGCTCCGGTCGCCAAGAGCTCACCCTCAGTCTGAATAGTCCAAAAGATCTCCAAGAACGAATCTCACGATCTAGCGATGATGGCTCACACTAGGATCTGCACCAGGAGATGCAGAGTATAGTATGAGCATTAATTGCAAAGCAACCGATACCCAGTAGGTATCATAGACCGACTAAGCACATATAAGATATAAGAGCAATAATAAGCAGAATAAAAATAAGCAGTCACAGAAGGCAATGAATAAGCACATGGAAGCTAGCACAAAGGAATACAAACAGGAACAACATACATGGCTAGCTACTATAACACAATCACAGGCGAAAGGAAGAAATACATACCCGAGATGCTCACAATAACAAGTATATAAAGAAGAGTTTAAGAAGTAGGCAGTATACCGGTAACCTCAAATGGATAGAAGAGGAGAGAAAAGATAATGATAATCATGCTTGAATACAAGATACGATAACCCCAAACAGACATACAAATCTCAAGTCAGAATCCCACAGTTAAAAGCCCAAAATCAATCTTAACAATCTTCAATCTCACTAGAAACCATAACAGGAGTTAATACCGCGATATAATAACAATAAGTCTAAGTATAATCCCACGGGCGCCCATACACCCAAGGAATACAAGCAAGTGAAGACAAACCCTTCGGCAGCCCATACTACCGGAGCATACATTTAACAAACAGCAAACAAGGTTGGAACCTCACACAAATGAATGATATGCTATGATATGCCAAACCAAGTGTAACCACAGTGTCTGTATATTACCCCCTCAGGTGTCCCAAAGGTCCAATAAAGGGGGGATCCATGAAAGGACTTCTCCCGAGTACATCCACTCCATCGTACACCCCTACCCCCGATCACCCTTTTGTCCGTGGCACTTGGTCCGGAATGACAGGGTCTATGAAGGTCTACTTATAGACCACATACTACACTCTAACCTCAAAGTATCAGTCCAGAGTGCCACCAAATCCAAACTAGTACTCAAATGCTCAAAATGCATGCCTGAATCCTATACAGGTCTAAATCAATGAAATAAGTCTCATAAACCTCCTTAAAGGGTGCTCGGGCATATCCGAGTCTAAAACAGTAGTAAATCCATTCTGATGCTCGGTATTACTGAGTCTAATATTATTTCTCATTCATAACAGGGTTAATCTAGCAACTCGGTTCAACCGGGGCAAGTATATAGTAGGAAAACTGTATCAAATCTTTATTTAAACTTTTCTTACCCTAAGAAGACCCATTAAGATGATTCCAGATCATTTCATAATCACATTTACCGAAAATGGGACCCATGGGTCATGCAAGATTTAGAAATCATCAATAAAAGGCTTGAAGCTAAAACCGTAGTAAAATCATGAAGAAAATCCTTTTATATGCATGATAATGGCATGCTCAATCACAATCAATAGCCTAACGACTCACAATCAACCCATCGGCCCTGCACAGACTTTAATCGTTCTATAGCACAGATAGCGAGTTGTATAACAATGATAACAATGATAGCACAGACTTCTCTTATATGTGATTTTGAGTTGATTTTTATACTATTTTTGACATTAACTGCTAGAATGGGTATGCCTTTTGTTTATATTGGAAATGTATTACATGAGGTATCTGTAATTGGGTATTTAGAATTGATCCTCATCATCACTTTGGATTAGGATCAGTCGATGATGCTGTTGAGTACACGTGGATTAGTACTCATGCTAATTTATTTTCTGCACCTTATGTGCAAGTATCGAGCCTAATACCTCCAGACGCATATTTTGTAGTTGTGTCTGAGGCTTTCCATTCGAGTTTCTCAGGTAGTTGTTGGCTTATCTGTGGCTCCATTGGATCTCTTCTATCTTTCATTTATGTCATTTCATATTCTTATGGATACTTGAGACTCTTTTAGTTGTATTTGCTACTCATATAGACTTGTATTAGTGACTTTCAAATTTTGGGTAGTTTAATGTTATTTTTCGCATTGTTTTCTAAAAGTAGTGTTATGATAAAGACTTACAATATTTTTAACTATTTATTTTGTGTATTTGAATTTATGAAATTTGTTTTTGGTACATTAATGGATGAATGTTCCTAAAGAGAAGATAATGTATTACACCGTATTTTTTATTTAGGTTTGAACTCATTAAATGCTTGTGATTAGTCCCAAATTGAGTAATAAATGTGTTACATTAAGCTATGGTTCTTTAAAATCAACTTGGGGTGTAAAGATTGCCCTAAGGCCAATACAAGTTGAAAAGTACAAGTAAATCAAAAGATCCAATTGAGTGTGCACGAGACCTCACTTAAATCACGTATTATTTTCAATTGGTAGTGAATCTTGGTAAACTCGGGCATGATAGTTGTAGCCCTTTGAAATAGTTTTCCAACCATATAAATATTAGGTCAATTCAAATTGTGAGAAAAATGTTATCATTATTTTATCGAGATGCGATGTGGCATGTGACTTCACATTTTAGCAAAATTTTGAGTGTCACTGCTACTGTATGTGATGGAGATGTGACGGCAACTCCTGATATGCAATCACATATGTGTCATAGCATCGTTGGTATCTTATTATGGTGTTAGAAAATATTCATCTCATAAGTTAGCTTTCGGGGTTAAGTTATGTCTAAGATCCATTTTATCATAGTATTATACCATGATAACAACTATTGCAAGAATGGGGAAGCATGACTCGCATTCTGAAACTTTATGGTATAAATAAGGGGAAACAATTTTGTTTGTACATGTCTAAAATGTTAAATTACCCTAAATAAGCAAAATACATATTCAAATCCTAAGTGTGACATTTCTCAATTTTCTTTTTAATACTCTAATCAAAATTTCTAGCTCTGTCACTACTACTTGTATTCAACATTTGCCTTGTGTACTTCTGCTAAAGACACTATTTCTACGTATATCACACTACTTCCATATAATCAATCGACAATATTATGAAAATAAAATTTTGAAAAAATACCTTAGGAGAGGTGATTAAGGATCACTCGTATAGTGATCCTACTCATCCTTCTAGACCAACATCTAATTAGTTTTAGTAAATAAGAAAGAATTAAGGGTAGAAAACATATTTAGATTATCACTTTTCTGTGAGATTCATACCCCATCTATATTCATTGTTCCATTAATTATCTTTCTAAACTATCATTTTCTTTGTATTGTAACACACCTCGATACTGAGTTGGCCTACACGCGCCTGTTGATAATTGAAAACAAACATTTAGCTAACTCAGCATCAAGTGTGTTTTAATACAAAGGGAGTAATAGTTTAGGTAGGTAAAAATAAATAATGAATAGTTTAGATATGAAACTCACAAAAAGGTGATAGTTTAGATGTGTTTTAAACCATTAACTCAGTAGGAATTATCTAATCTAACTCGGAAGTTGTGAAACAATGGCTAGGCAATTGCTAGTCATTTTAGTCATCCTTTCACCATACACAGTCATAGGAGAAACGACACCTTCAAAGGCATCTTCACAATCAGAAATGTCAGTAATAGCAGCACTGAGCATAGTGCTCATACGTCCACTATCATGAATACGCAGAGCCTCAATAGCTTGCTTATAATTGTACAACACAGTATCCCAACTGTCGAGGCATGTTTTAAGCATTTTCTTTGTTTTGGGGGGACTAGCAGAGGATTCAGAAGCTCTTTTAAAAGTTGAAAATGCCAATTTGGAGAATGCATCACCCTCCTTCATAGCCACTTCAAGAACTCTTTCTACATTGATAACATTTCCATGCATAAATGGAGCAATGGTTTTGGTGCAAAGATCAGGAAAGTCAGTATTGTCACATATATCCTTTATACTAATATCATGATCACTACTTGCACTCACATCTTTTCGCGTATTGCTGGACATAAGAGAAGAAACGAGGCTTGAGATGCCTGATTGATCACTAGAGGAAATCGAATTAATGGAGATGGAAGAAAATTCTGATTGTGATGGTGATTTTTCATTTGCATATCCAGGAGGGTATGAAGAATAACTGATTAGTGAGTTTGTGTTTGGTTTTGAAGAAGAAGTTGTGGGTTGCATGCTTGGTGCAATATTTGGGGATGAGTTTTTGATATCATCATTATTTATGGATTGTGCTAAAGTAAGAGTGAAGAAAAAGAGGAAAGAAATGAACAGAGATTCCATGTTTTATTTGAAGTTTTGAATTAATTGACCAAATGGTGAAGGGGAAGAATGAATAGAAAGGAACAACATGAACAAGTAACTAAGGTAGGGAGGAGAGTTGAGTTACCAAAGAAAATAGGTTGATATGAATGAAACTAGGAGAACCTTTAAAATGCTTAACAAATTAAAGTTACCAGTGGCACATCTACATTGTCGGCACTCTCTACATAATGCTATTTAATTAAGTCCACATTAATCATTATATTGTATAGATATTTTTACACGTTCATTGACTAAAATATTCTGGATAGGATACTACTATATTTTGTCGGGACAAACTCCTAGCCTATAATAATCTATGATATCACTTTCATATGGTTCCAAATAAAGATCCAAAATCTACAAATAGTAAGGTACTTATGCTTGAAAAACTTTATACAATTCACATAAGATCGCAAGTAAATCACTAGATAGAGATAGAAATATAAGAGAACTTATTGTTAAATTATTTATAAATATATTAATATGTGAGTCTATAAAATAAAAAAAGTTACTAACAATCTCCACTTAGACCACATATATTTCTGAACAATCTTACATAGATAAAACTTTATTGTGCATAAAATTTTGCTTTCTTAATTGAAATATTTGAAAATAATCTAGTTCATTTGTAATACTAATATAGGATCAAAGCAATTTTCACAAAATTTATTTGTAACTAAACTCATCAATTACCACATATATTAGCAAAATTAATGACATAGATCAAATACAAAAATTACATGTAAAATGATCCAAGTCATGTGTATTTCCAACTGATCCTACTTTATGACTCGAATAGTCTAAACTCACTATCTTATATCTTATGAAAAGCTATAATAGAAAATCAATATCTTTATTTTTTAGAGTTATCAATGAATGCATGAAATTCATAAATTTTATAAAACTTCAACCTGTACAGAAAACAAATATTAACATGTCAAAACCACAAATAAAATAACAAACATCCACTAAAGTGGCTCATTACCAAATCTGACAACACTCATATGAGAAATATGCTCATGAAATACTTTAGGTGGCAAACATTTTGTGAGAGGATCCACAATCATCGAGTTTATACTAATATGCTAAATCAACATATGAAGGATCTGAACTCGTTACTTGTCAACTAAAACTTTAATTTCTATGTACTTTGACTTTGACGAACTTTGGTTGTTCTTTGAATATAATGCAGCAGATTTATTATCATAGTAAATTTTCATTATTTTTTCTATGTCACTGATTATCTGCATTCCAGTTATAAAATTTTAAAGTCATATACCCTGATTTGATGCTTCATAGTAGGCTATATAATTGACTTCCATGATAGAAAAAACTATTAAGGTTTGTTTCACGCTCTTCTAAGAAACAACTTCTTCAGCCAACATGAAAACACAATCTGATGTGGATTTTCTATTATCAAAACATCCAACAAAATCTGAATTTGAATATGCCACGATCTCCAAGTGATCCTGAAACGCCTTGAACTTGCGGGCTAAGATTTGACATGTTCTAGGTATGTAATTTAACCCTAACCCAATGAATTTTTATTGTAACTAGGTGTAAAGGTCAATTCTTAAGTTTGAAAAGTGTATTGAATGTGAATATAAGTCATAAAAAATCTCTGGCAAAAAGTTGAGTTGAAAGCTTCTATACTGATTAAGTTTTCGTATAAGTTTTTCTAGGGTAAACTTCGAATAGGTATTTCTGCTAGTATATGAAGAGTTATGTGGCCCAATACCTATCAAATTAAAGGTTTCTGAGTCTAGTTTTAAAATCCACTAACCGCTTATCAATCTAACTTCCGAGTAAAAGGTTATGCATATTTTATCAATCATCAGCAGGCTAAGGTGATCGCCATCGTGCCGCCCCAACCCCAAAACTTCAGAAGGGTATTTTTGTCCTACAACTCTTAGATACTCCTTATACATAATTTAAAATCCCACCTTAGCAGATAGAAACCTTAATTCATTGTTTTATCCCTTTCTTCTCCATCCAATATCATAGAAGAGTTACAAGGGCTCAAGCAAGGGAATCCACAAGTTCTTCTCCAAGTTCCTCCATTCTTTGAGGTATGTAAGGCTATCCTACCTATGTCATTCCTACATATTCTTTTACTCTACATAGAATGATTCTCATGAACAATCTAGGGCTATATTAAAACCCTAATAATTATTATATCTCTTCAATTATTCAAGAAAACCTCATGAAACCTCTAGTCATATCTCCTATCTCATGATAACCCTATTCTATATAATTTTTGCATGGATTCTTCTAAATGAACTCTTGAACTCATGAATGTTAATAAAAGTTATGTTATCCTTATAAAGTGTATGAAGTAGTGCTAGTAGAATCTCATTTATGATTCTGAGGGCTCTACTTCTATAAATAAGGGACTACAAATATTTAAGAAATTTTTTCCTATTCTTTAATACTCTAGATCGTGCAATGGAGTTGTGCCATAAGAAACTTACCTAGATTTGTGTGTTGCTCTAAGCTGCAAACTATTCCTCATCTTCAAGGTGATAGAAGCAATAAAGTTTAGATTTCTATTGATGAATGTTCTCTCAGACCCCCCTTTCAAAGCTTTGATACAGATGACACCCTTAAGTGGAAAAATGTAAATCTCAATGCTTGGATAGTGTTGTCACCCGAAAAATAGTTTGATTAAGGGTGTTGTAAGCCATAAGCAAAAGAATTCTCCCAGAGCTAGAAATATGAAATCAGAAGTGTAGTAGCCTAAAAGTGGAGATATTGGTTGATTGAAGCATGTAGCTAGAGTCATATATCCACTAGGTGAACAATGAGGGTGATAATGCTAGTCTTGGGGAAATTGATCTTTTAGGATTGATATAATGTATGCAAGAGCTTAAGTTTATGACTTGTGGCAAGTGTTAAGGTGTAAGAATGATATATATATATATATATATACTTATGGGTTAGTGACGAGTAGGCGATTGGAGGCTAAGTCACTATATCAATAAGAGCCTTAAGCATTAGAAAGATAGATGTGCACCCAAGTTAGTATGTTGTTGAGTCGAATTCTAAGATCCTAAAGTGCCATCTGTGCCTAGTTTAGTATTCTTGAGTTGCAAGTGTGGAGAATGCTAGGTATGTATTATATGGTGTCCTAAGAGCTGAGTCAAGGAAGATTATACATAAGGTAGACGATGTTGAATCTCTTGATATAAGTTTAAACCCTTTTAAATTGGTGGATAGAGAATAGAGGTATAGTGTTAGTAAGACAGTAAGAGTATGAATCCTATAGTGGTAGCCTTAGAGTTAAGAAGGAATGTCACGACCCAAAATCGAGCCACGATGGAACCTATATAACCTCCCGATAGGCAAGCCAACCCAAAGATTCGAAAGTATAATAAAACATATAATATAACTAAAAGCGAAAGGAAAACATACAAGAAGATGGCCAACAATATAGATACATACCAACCGTGATAAATATACAAAAATGGCTCCAAAGTGACCGAGAAGATAATATATATAAAAGAACCGACCTTATACCGGGTGTCACTGGTACAAGAGCATCTAAAGTACGAAATAGCTATACAACAAGTATTGTCTATCCAAAATACAAAATATAGACAAAAAGGTAGATAGAAAGCAGTAGAAGTGTCTAAAACGCTGGGAGCTCACCATGATCCGAGCAAGAGCTGGCCACAAATGATTGAAGGATCAATGAGGGTATCTCATACTAGGTGTTGTATCAGAAAAATATATAGAGTATAGTATGAATACCACAACAACGGGTACCCAGTAGGCATCATAGGACGACCGAGCTTAGAAAAATAATATATAAAATAAACTACAGAAAAGTAAGCTAGCTATAGGGATCCACCTAAATCTAGTTATCAACAGAAAATAGAACTAACTAAGCTGACGGTGAAGATAATAATAATAATCAAGGCAACAAATAATCCCAGTACATTCAAGACAATGCAATGTAATGGGAGATGATGTGATGCAATAATATAAAAACCTAGTATCTGGTACCCCGGAAACCCATAATTTAACCTCGGACTCATCAACATACGCATAAAAAGTAACCCAGATATGTGCTCCTCGGGTCGCCCAAAAAGTAAATGGAAAAAAGGTCCAAAGACGTCCCTCAGACCGGCATAAAAGTGATACTTTTCTTTCCTTTCCAAAACCAGTGACAAAATATAAGATAGTTCCTTTGAAAATCCTAAAATCATGATAAAAGTGGAAAATCTCAAGTTAAACCAAAAATCTCGTGTTTTCTTTCCTTTCCATACCAGTAGCCATGTAAAGACAATATGAACATGTAAATTTCCAAAATCAGAGAATATATCACATGAACAAGACAAACAGGGAAAAGCACCCTCCAAACAAGAGAACTAACCTGGAACTCTATCCTATCCGTGCTATGGCCTCGAACACATAGTTACACATCAATGGTAAATAAAAGCGGAAGGAACAGAAAATAACCACAAAAATAAATAAGAGCACCTACTCTACCTCTAAAACCTCCTTAAAGCATTCTAAGGATTCTAGTATAGCCACAACAATTCTACAAGCTCCTAAACTAAGGATAAACAGTATAATTCTAGTCTATTGTCCCGAAATGGACAATTTATATGAAAACAAGATTTAAGCCTATTTCTACCTAAGACTTTACCTAACATTCCAATAATTTATAAAATATAAAATCTAACTAAGCCAAGTCTAAGGAAAATAAATTGTAACTTACCTCAGGGCCGAACTACAAGCACGAACCTTCAATCGTGTGCCTTTCCCTTCCAAATAGCCCCAGAATACTGCCATGCTATCACAAATATAATCTAGGTGTCAACACGAGAAGAATGATTCCCACATTGCTATATGAAATTTAATTCAAAAATCGGGTTGAAGAATGACCCTCGGGGCCCGTGCAATAAAACGGAAACCAAATTTTATAATTGTGTTTGCAGCGGGTGCATAAACCCATGCCCAAAATATGAGTGCAAATGGGACTCGTTTTGGGGCCCAAGACATCCCCAAAGGTCCACTTGATCAAGAGATTATAACAAGGAATTAAACAGAAATTAAAAAGAGATAACATCAATTAAATGACGGAAAAGTGAGCGGGGAAATATAGGGAACTTACCAGAAAAATGAGGGATGAAAGGAAGCTTTAGAACCAGCCTACAAGCTCTCAACAGTGGTGGAATTTTGAATTATGGGAGAAGAAAACGTAGTTGAAATGTTTTATAAAAACTCAACTACCTCCACAAAAGTGGAGGTTTTTCCGCAAAAGCGAACATCGCAAAAGGGATACACGCTCTATAAAAGTGGAGATTACTATTCACTCGTGCCTCCACAAAAATGGAGGATCTTCACAAAAGCGATGTCCGCAAAAGTGGACCTTTGCCACAAATGTGATATCTGCAAAAGCGGCCAAAGGTAGCAAAAGCGTATACACCACCAACAACAAAAACCTGCAGAACTCTAAGGCTAAAAAGTCACCGGATGGACCCTCAGGATTCAATCAAAACCTCGTGAACATAAACCAAACTTTCTACTCAACCAAAAATTATATTCTAGACTCAACGGAACTGATGAAATTTCCATCATAGATTGTTTTAATAAAAAATGGGCCCCATACCCAAAAACCAACTTTTACCAAAATGAAACCCAATAGTCCAAAATGAGTCCGGAAGCCTCGCGACCCAAACCAAAGGTCCTTTTAGCCTAAACTCAATATTCTGAAGCTAGTAATGCTGGCAAAATTTCCATTCGAGTTTGTCTTCTTTGAATGTTGACCAAAGTCAACCATACTGGCACTAGAGGTTTAAAAATCGAGAAAAGGGCTTAAAACACCAACGAACTGCCCGGGAATCAAACCATCAGTCCCAATAAGTTATAAATGACCTGTAGCCGCTGTGAAAAAGCTCGTATCACAGAAAAAGCACAAAAATCAAGAAAATAACCTAGAGGGTCATTACAACATCCACTACTAAAAGAACTTTTATTCTTGAAAGTTAAAGAAAGGAAAGTACCTGAAGGCTAAAAAAGGTGAGGATAGCTGGTCCGTATGTCGGTCTTGATCTCCCAAGTAGCCTCCTAGACATGATGCCTCCACTGAACCTTAACTTACAGATTCTCCTTGGTCCTCAACTTCCTAACATGCCTGCACAAAATAGTAACAGGCTCCTCCTCAAAAGCCAGAGACTCATCCAACTGAATTGAATCCCATTATAACATGTGAGACTCATCCAAAACATATCGCCATATCATAGAAACATGAAAAACGGGATGAACACCTGAAAGAGCAGGAGGGAGGTCCAAATCATAAGCAACCTCCCCAAGTCAACGAAGGATCTCAAATGTCCCGATGAACCTAGGACTAAGCATGCTTCCTCCCGAACCTCATCACGCCCTTCATGGGTGACACCCGAAAGAACACACAGTCACCAACCATAAACACTAAGTCTCAAACCCTCCGGTCAGCATAACTCTTCAGCCTACTCTAGGAAGTGTGAAGTCTCTCATAAATGACCCAAACTCTATTTATCAAATCACAATTCAAATAAGCACCCCACAACCTAACCTCGAATTCATCACACTAACCCACCAGAGATCTGCACCACCTTCCATACAAAGCCCTAAATGGAGCCATCTAAATAATGGAATGGTAACTATTACTATAAGCGAACTCTGCCAAGGCTAAGAACCGATCCCATTGACGTCCAAAATCAATAACACAAGCTCGCAACATATCCTCCAGAACCTAAATACTATGCTCCGACTGACCATTAGTCTGTGGGTGAAAAGTAATGTTGAGCTCAACTCTCGTTACTAACTCTCTCTGAATAGACCTCCAGAAACACAAAGTAAATTGAGTACCACAGTCAGAAATGATAGAAACTGGATGATTCGGTAATCTACCAACTCATTTAGCCTTTAATCATGAATTATTGCTATATTTTGATAAGATTTAGAGGTTCTTATGGCCTTTATTTGCATGAATGTAGGTACTTTTGTCCTAAGATGGAAAATAAGGAAATGGACCCAAAAATAGATTAAAAAGAGTTGACGCATAAAGTGAGAAAACAAGACGAAGATCATGTTGAGGGATGCAGACTTTGTGCGATATGCACATGCCCTGGTGCGGAATGCACCTTCCACCATATGAAGCCTAGAAGTTTCTGAAGGATCTGTTAAGGGGTGTGGTTGATGTGCGATGCGTACACTGCCTGGTGCAAACTGCACCCCACTTTGCATGAAGCTTTTAAGTCGGCCTAAGTCACTGGACCACTCAAGAGTGTTGTGTGATGTGCACTTCGTGTAATGTGAACCGCACGTCGCATTGCACAGCCCCCGAAGGGCATTTTTATCGAATTTTCTATGACATTTTGGGGATGTCTTAAACCCCATTCAGGCACAATTTTAGACAGTTTTGAATAGTGTTTAAAATATCTTTGAGTAGTGAGCAGGTTTCTCTCCCAAGGCAAGAAAGAGGGTTTCAATCCATTCTCTCAATCTTCAACCTTGGGCTTGTAAATTTGAGCTTGGATATTGTATTCTTTCTGCAAATAATGAAAAGAAATTTAAATTTCCCAATGGGTATACTTCCTTTTTCCTTTAGCATGAGTGGCTATGTTTCCTTGTCTAGGGATATGTTGATAATGGGTGCTTGATAAATTGGTATGGGTGTTGCTAATTTGTGTTTATAATTGCTAATAAGACATGGGTCTAGTGATTTTATCATGTTTAAACTCTAAAATTAATAGTTGCAAATATTGATTTACCTTTCTTGGTTGTATTCTTGCTTGAGAAAGAAGTTTATAATTTCAGATATGAAATTGCTAGTGGGTACTTAGGATTCCATCTTGATTGAGGCTAGAAATAGCTCAATTCACTAGAAACACCTATCACGCCCCGAGGCTACCCCCTAGATGTAACACGGGACCCAGGACCACAAGTTTTCCAAGTTAACCCTTGATCATAGCATAACTCAGATAAATCAATATATAAGCAGAAGCATAATAGGAAGATCCGAAATCAAACGTATAGATAACCAATCCAAATAGGAATACAAATCCAAAAGGAGGATCAAATACTGTCTATGTCTGAAAAGCCTCTAACTGTCATAAAGAGTTGTTGGGACAAGACCCCAGCTAACTCAAAATCTGAAATGAAAGCATAAAGATAGGCTCGCTAACTCTAGTCCTTAAATAATGAGGACTCACCAATAATCAGCTGAAAGTCTGGCGTAGTCTAGCCACGAGTCTGAGGGCATGTGCCTGAATCTGCATCGTAAAAGGATACAGCGCAAAATGCATCATTACTATAGGATAAACTGAATATATGAGATAAACAAAAATTTGAGATAAGCATGCTAAATAAACTTGTAAAGCTGAAATCATGCTATAAGTGTAAAACTGAAATGCAAGAGACTCAATGCAAAGTCAAGGCAAGGTATACAAAATACATAAGTAGTCATAATAGTCCTAAAATATGAAGGCTGAGAGTTGATGCATTTTAAAACCTAATATTCTTTCTATGGGAGGTTCTCTAACCGACATAGACCATGTGAGCTACATATAATCTAATGTATACACCCCATCGAAAGGACCCAATATACCTTGCTAGGGTATAAAGGCATGACTGTGGCGAGATCACTAAATCTGATGCCCAACTGAGGGGACTTAGAATCTATGAGGGCACATAGTTTTGGGACTAAGGGTACTCTCACCCTGTCCAACTTGATGCTAATAGTACTCCCAAAATATATACGTATAGCTCATAATACTTGTGACATGTCTTATGTCAAAACTGTTCATAACTTAGGTAGACATATTTGGATGCCAAACCTTTCATAAAACATAGGGAAATATCTAATGTCCATAATTATTGGAAAAGCATAAGGACATATCTGATGTCATGCAATTCAAAAGTCATGAATTTTAAAGCTTTGCAAAACCATAATTCAAAATATACTTTCCTTTCTAATATCATAGCTTGAAGAATTAGGCATGCAATTTCATGAAAATAAAGGTCATGTTACCTAAACATACCAATTTTACTTGAAGGCATGCAATTAAATGAAATCATACTAAAATTCATCATCAACATATGATCTTTTGAAATCAACTAAGGAACTTCAATTAAATTATAGATATATAATGAGAAATCATGAATTGATGCCTTAAAAGAAGACCCATAACTTTTTCCCCAATTTGAGTAAGAACCCTAATTTAGAAATTCATAAGTTCAATTTAGAAGATTGGGGTTTTGGTCATAAGGGTGAAGGGAATCCCTTATTGAATACCCACATACCTTGATTGAAGCTAACCCAACAAAAATTGAAAAGAAATGCAGGCTTGAACTTGGAGCTTGAGACTTGGGATTAAAGAAGTTCCTTTCCCAATTTGGAAGATGAATAAGGTAATGAGAAGGGACATAGGCTAATAGATTTAGAAATCATACTAAGAATGGCCAAAACGACCTCACTTAGGAGTTAAAAGGGTGGGTAATAACTGAAATACCGCTGGGACTTAACTAAGAAAAAGGTGTTTTAAAACTCAGCTCAAGTTCCACTGGTCCCTTCCACGAGCCGTAGAAGGAATCAGGAGTCATGGATTGGACTCATGGTTCCTGATCCCAAAATCCAAGTTATGGAAGAGTTACTACGATTTAGCAGCATGGATCGTGGAAACTTCCACGAGTCGTAGAAAGTTCTTATGGTTTTTTGGGGGGACTGGTATCCCTCAGTCTGAGTTCCACGTGTTGGTTCCATAACTCATGGAACCATCCACGGATCGTGAACCTGACTTGTGGTTCTCATACCAGAGGATGATCTGCAAGAATGGTTTCACGGGTCACTTCCATGACTCGTGGTTCTGTCCACGGCTCGTGGACTTGACTCATGATCCCTGGAACTTCCAAAATTTTCTGAGTTTCTAAGTTTAATAGTTGAATTGAATTTTGGGGTGTTACAATATCTCCCCCTTGGGATCGTTCATCCTCGAATGAAGACTAAGCAAGGAAAACTGGAGAGATAACAGCCCAGCCACACATCAAAATAGGAAAGCTCAAGGGTAAACATGAAAACTGATCTTTTCAACTTAAAACATGACTGAACTAACTTCGAAAAACATGAATGCATGCTAGGATCATGAGGAAAATTGATGGAATAGAATCGGAGGAATGTACTAAGAAGGAAACTAATACCTCAAGCTGAAACTGGGTCGGAAGGAAATAGATGAGGGTACTTGGCTTTCATGGTTTCTTCTTCTTGCCAAGTAGCTCCCTCAACTAGTTGATTTCTCCAAAGGACCTTTACTGAAGCGACCTCATTGTTTCTCAACCTCCGAACCCAACGATCAAGAATCTCCAAGAGAACTTCCTCATAAGTAAGGTTATCCTTCACATTCATATCTTTCAAAGGAACAATCAAGGTTGGGTCACAAACACACTTCTTCAACATAGAAACATGGAAAACTGGATGAACCGCTTCTAAATCCGATGGCAAATCCAACTCATAAGAGATACTACCAACTCTCCTCAGAATCCAATAAGGACCAATGTAGCAGGTACTAAACTTCCCTTTCTTGCCAAATCTCATCACACCCTTCATAGGTGACACTTTCAGGAATACCTAATCATCAACTTCAAATTCTAACTCTATCCTTCTCACATCCGCATATGATTTCTGATGAATCTGAGCGGTCTTCAAACTCTCCCTAATGATCTGAACCTTCTCCATAGTCTCATTAATGGAATCTAGACCAATCAAAGCAGTCTCACCTACCTCAAACCAACCAATAGGAGACCTACACCTCCGCCTATAAAGTGCCTCATAAGGAGCCATCTGGATGCTAGAGTGGAAGTTATTGTTGTAGGCAAACTCAATAAGAGGTAAGTGATCATCCCAACTATCCTTGAAATCAATCACACAAGCTCTCAACATATCCTCCGAAGTCTGAATAGTACGTTTTGCCTGGCCATCCGTCTGTGGGTAAAAGGTTGTGCTAAGATTCATCTGAGTACCAAGACCTCTCTGAAATGATATCTAAAACTGGGATGTAAACTGAGTAACCCTATCCGAAATGATACACAATGGAACACCATGCAATCGGACTATATCTCAGATATAGAGTCTGGCGTAATCCTAAGCTAAATCAGTAGTCTTAACCGCTAAGAAGTGGGCTGATTTAGTCATTCTGTCAATAATCACCCAAATAGAATAATGTTCCCTTCGAGTACGAGGCAAACCTGTGATGAAGTCCATATTGATTGCTTCCCACTTCCAAGTAGGAAGGTCACTATCCTGAGTCATACCACCCGATCGTTGATGCTCTACCTTCACTTGCTGACAGTTGGGACACTTAGCCACAAAACTGGCTATGTCCCTCTTCATACCATTCCACCAATAGACTTCCTATAGGTCATGGTATATCTTGGTGGCACCACAATAAATAGAATATCTGGAACTATGAGCCTTAATCAAAATCTGTTGTCTCAACCCATTAACGTTGGGAACACACAATCGACCCTGATAATGGAGCACACCATCTCCTCCTTGGGAGAAAACCTCAACCCTTTGCTGATGGAATGCACCCTTTAGCTAAAGCAAAATAGGATCACTATCTTGCTTTTCTTTCACTTCAGCTACCAAAGATAATTCGGAACCATTCTGAACAATAACACCACCTTCTGTCGAGTCCATAAGGCAAACTCCCAACCGAGCAAGCCTATGAACCTCCTTAACCAATTCCTTTTTCCCGTCTTCGACTGAAGACACACTACTCATAGACAATCTACTAAGTGTATCCGCCACAATATTGGCCTTACCCGGATGGTAAAACACACTCATGTCATAATCCTTAAGAAGCTCAAGCCATCTCCTTTGACAAAGATTCAATTCCTTCTGAGTGAACACATACTGAAGACTCTTATGATTGGTGAATACATCCACGTGAACACCATACAAGAAGTGTCTCTAAATCTTCAAAGCAAAAACCACGGCTGCTAACTCAAGATAATGAAGGGTAGTTCTTCTCATAAATCTTAAGCTGTCTCGAAGCATAAGCAATCACCTTACCACGCTGCATCAACACGCAACCCAAACCAATACTAGAAGCATCACAATACACAACAAAGTCATCTGGTCCCTCGGGTAGAGCCAACACTGGAGCTGTGGTCAATCAAGTCTTCAATTCCTGAAAGTTCTTCTCACATAGATCAGACCACTAAAATTTTACCTTCTTCTGAGTCAACTGAGTCAATGGGGCAGTAATAGAAGAAAATCCTTCCACAAATCTCCTGTAGTAACCAGCCAAACCTAAAAAGCTCATAATATCAGACGGGGAAGTGGGTCTAGGCCAGTTCTTTACTTCCTCGATCTTTTGAGAATCAACTCGAATACCATCTCTAGTCACAATATGACCCATAAGAGCAACAGACTACATCCAAAACTCACACTTGCTAAACTTAGTAAAACATTATCGGTCTTTGAGAGTTTGCAACACCACTCTCAAATGGTCCGCATGCTCCTCCTCATTCCGAGAATATATAAGGATATCATCAATGAACACAATCATAAACATATCCAAATACTGCTTGAACACACAGTTCATCAAGTCCATAAAGGCTGCAGAAGCATTCGTTAGATGAAAAGACATCACAATAAATTCATAATGACCATATCGAGTTTTGAAGGTTGTCTTTGGAATATCACACTCTCAAACACGAAGCTGATGATTATCAAATCTAAGGTCGATCTTAGAGAAGAAACTAGCACCTTAAAGATGATCGAACAAGTCATTACTTCTAGGAATGGGATATTTATTCTTGATTGTGACCTTGTTCAACTGACGCTAGTCAATACACATTCTGAGGGAACCATCTTTATTTTGCACGAATAAGACTGGAGCACCCCATGAAGATATAATGGGTCGGATAAAACCCTTATTAAGGAGATCCTTCAACTGATCTTTCAATTTCTTAAGCTCCGCGGGATCCATTCTATAGGGAGGAATAAAGATAGAATTCATATCTGGAAGAAGATCTACTCCAAAGTCGATCTCCCACTCAGGAGGGACTCCAGGTAAATCTTCGGGAAATACTTCTAGGAACTCATTCATAACCGGAATAGACTAAAGGGATGGGATTTTAGACTCTGTGTCCATAACCCAAACTATGTGATAAACATAACCCTTAGAAATCATCTTACTAGCCTTAAGATAAGATATGAAATTACCTTTCGAGGATGGAGGACTACCTCGTCACTCTAAGACGGGTTCATTTGGAAACTTGAAACAGATGACTCGAGTATGATAATCAACCAAAGCATAACAAGCATACAACTAATCCATACCAAGAATAATATCAAAGTCAATCATCTCCAACTCTACTAGATATGCTTAAGTGACTCTATGAAGGACTGAGAATAGGTAATTTTGATAGATTCTTTTGGCTAGGACTGACTCACCAATAGGAGTAGAAACACAAAAGGGTTCTAAAATTTGATCCGGATAAATCTTGAACTTGCAAGCAACATAAGGGCTCATAAAAGATAAGGATGCACTGGGATCTAATAAAGCATACACATCAAAAGAGAAGACTTTCAACATACCAGTAACAATATCTGGAGAACTCTCCTGGTCCTGATGAGAGGACATGGCATAAAGGCAGTTCTGGAGCTGACCACTAGAACTAGAAGTTGTGCCTTGCTGGGCTGGTCGACCTCCTAGGGATGCTGGGGCAGAATGAGTCCTACTACCACCCTTTCCCTTATTAGCTGAAGGTCAATCTCTAATCTTATGACCAACCTGACCACATCCAAAACAACCCTCTCTACTGGCTAGACACTTACCGGGATGATTTTTTCCACACTTGGTACAAATGGGGTAGGAAGGCCCCTTTGCACCACTCTCTTGAGAATAAGAACCCGCACCCCTACCATACTAATCATCACGAGGCTTGGAGGCCTGAGAAGGAGCACTAGCGGTAGAATACATAGGTCCTGATGACCTCTTCTGAAAGAAAGATCGATGCCCACCTCCAGACTTCTGATGGCTAAATCTCGAACCCTCAGATATCTTTTTTTCTCTTTAGCCATCTCCCTAAGCTTGTCTCCCTCAATCTGGTAAGCATGAGTCATAAGTCTAGAGATACTCATGTCGCTCAATAGCATAGTAGATCTACACTCCTTCTTTACCAAATCTGAAACCCCATAGATATACTTGCTCATCTGATCCTGTGGGTCAGCCACCATAGTAGGAGCGTATCTGGAAATCTGGGTGAACCTCAACCCATACTCCTGAACAATCATGGATCCCTGTCTCAAGTTCACAAACTCCTTGGCCTTCGCTTGCCTCAACTCCCTCGGGGAGAACCAATCAAGGAAAGCCCCTTCAAAATACTCCCAAGTCATAGGGGCCACGTCCCTAGCCTTAGCTTCTTTCCATTGCGTGAACCAGATATGAGCTACATCCTTGAGTTGATAAGATTCTAACCTAATAGTATCAACACCAACCACTTGCATCACATTAAGGACTTTCTTCACTTCATAGATAAAGTTTAGTGGATCCTTATTCACTTTCGAACCCCAGAACTCCAGTGAGTTCATACGGATAAAATCATGAACTCGAGACACTACCCCACCTTGAGAGTGGACGGGGGTAGGAGCTGGCTGATTGGCCTAGGCGGCCATAGTCTGGGCTAGCATATGGATAGCGTTCCTGAACTCCTCATTTGTGACCTCGGTGGCTTGAGCTGGAGGAGCAACATTCTGAGCGGCTCAGTGAGGCATAGCACTTTGAGGCATAATGTGAAACGTACAAAGAAAGGATTAAAGGGATATTAGAGTTAAACTCTATCACATGATATGATCCTGAAAGAAGTGAAGTTTTTCTAAGACATCTCATAGATTTCCTCTCATAAGTGTGGCATGCTTCACACATATGAAAGAGACTCTACTCGATGCGGCTTTCAGATATCCTAGGACCTTTGAACTTGAGGCTCTAATACCAAGTTTGTCACTCCCCGAGGCTACCCCCTAGACGTAACACGGAATCTGGGACCACAAGTGTCTCAATTTAACCTTTAGTCATATCATAACTCAGATAAATCAATATATAAGCAGAAGCCTAATAAGAAGATCCAAAATCAAATGTATAGATAACCAAGCCAAATAGGAATATAAATCCAAAAGGAGGCTCGAATACTGTCTATGTCTGAAAAGCCTCTAACTTTCATAAAGAGTTGTTGGGACAAGACCCCAACAAACTCAAAATCTGAAATGAAAGCATAAAGATAAGCTCGCTAACTCTAGTCCTCGAATAATGAGGACTCACCAATAATCAGCTGAAAGTCTGGCGTAGTCTAGCCACGAGTCTGAGGGCAAGTGCCTGAATCTTCATCGTAAAAGGATGCAGCGCAAAATGCATCAGTACTATAGGATGTACTGAATATATGAGATAAACAGAAATCTGAGATAAGCATGCTAAATAAACTTGTAAAGCTGAAATCATGCTATAAGTGTAAAAGTGAAATGCAAGAGACTCAATGCAAAGCCAAGATAAGGTATACAAAATATCATAAGTGGTCATAATAGTTCTAAAATCAGAAGGTAGAGAGTCAATGCATTTTAAAACTTAATACTGTTTCTGTGGGAGGTTCTCTAACCGACATAGAATATGTGAGCTACATGGAATCTGATGTATACTCCCCATCGAAAGGACCCAATATACCTTGCTAGGGTATAAAGGCATGACTGTGGTGTGATCACTAAATCTGATGCCTAACTGAGGGGACTTAGAACCTACGGAGGCACATAGTTCTGGGAATAAGGGTACTCTCACCCTGTCCAACTCGGTGATAATACTACTCCTAAAACATATACATGTAGCTCATAATACTAGTGACATGTCTTATGTTAAAACTGTTCACAACTTAGGTAGACATACCTGGATGTCAAACCTTTCATAAAGCATAGGGACATATCTAATGTCCAAAACTATTGGAAAAGCATAAGGACATATCTGGTGTCATGCAATTCACAAGTCATGAATCTTAAAGATTTTCAAAACCATAATTCAAAATATACTTTCCTTTCTAATATCATAGCTTAAAGAATTAGGCATGCAATTTTAAGAAAATAAAGGTCATGTTACCTAAACATATCAATTTTACTTGAAGACATGTAATTCAATGAAATCATACTAAAATTCATCATCAACATATGGGCTTTTGAAATCAACTAAGGAACTTCAATTAAATCATATATATGTAATGAGAAATCATGAATTGATGCCTTAAAAGAAGACCCGTAACTTTTTCCCCAATTTTAGTAAGAACCCTAATTTAGAAATCCATAAGTTCAATTTAGAAGACTAGAGTTTTGGGCATAAGGGTGAAGGGAATCCCTTATTGAATACCCACATATCTTGATTGAAGCTAACCCAACTGAAATTGAAAAGAAATGGAGGCTTGAACATGGAGCTTGAGACTTGGATCTTGAAGAAGTTCTTTTCCCAATTTGGTGGATGAATGAGGTAATGATAAGGGACTTAGGCTAATAGGTTTAGAAGTCATGCTAAGAATGGCCAAAACTACCTCTCTTAGGATTTAAAAGAGTGGGTAATGACTAAAATACCCCTGAGACTTAACTAAGAAAAAGTTGTTTTAAAACTCAGCTTCAGGTTCCACGGGTCCCTTCCACAAGCCGTAGAAAGAATCATGAGTCATGGATTGGATTCATGGTTGCTGAGCCCAAAATCCAAGTTGTAGAAGAGTTACTATGATTTAGCAGCACGGCTCGTGGAAACTTCCACGAGTCATAGAAACTTCTCGTGGTTTTTGGGGGGACTGGTAACCCTCAGTCTGAGTTCCATGAGTTGATTCCATGACTCATGGAACCATCCATGGATTGTGAACCTGATTCGTGGTTCTCATACAAGAGAATGATCTACAGGAATGGTTTCATGGGTCACTTCCATGACTCATGGTTCAATCCATGGCTCGTGGACTTGACTCGTGATCCCTGGAACTCCCAAATTTTTCTGAGTTTCTAAGTTTAAAAGTTGAATTGAATTCTAGGGTGTTACAACACCCATTTAAGGGTCTAAGCTAGAAATAGTGTGACCTCCCCAAGCATATGTTGGTTGGTTATTTGCCTAAACAATGGTGTTTGAATAAAAACCATTTGACATATGGTTGTTTGATCGAGAGATTAACAGCAATACGAAAAACCAATGCTATCCATGTCATTTAGCAAGAGTTTTCATGAATGAGAAATCACCTTATCCCATAATCGAGTCTCGCTTGACAGACATCCCTAGTCGTCCTCTCTCACTATTTATACCCGCTTTCACTTTATTATTTTGTTTTGAATTGTGAATTGTGATAGATTTCCTAATTCTCCCCTTCTTTTAATTTTTATTGCATGCGAACAAACTACTCTTGTTGTGAAGTTTTTTCTTTACAATCGACTTGACTAGTCACAAATTCCCTTGCAACCGACCCTGATGTCTTTCGGGTGCTATAAATATGTTTTTCTCTAACGATCATCGATACCTTCTTTTAGGAGAGTACACTTAAGCGTTATAAAAAATGGCTCCATTTTTGGGGAATTAAGTTGATTAGCCTTTTTGATTGTGAATTGAAATCACCTTGTAGAGTGTTTGTTCTTTTTATTTGGTTTGTTGTTGTTTTCCATTACCTAGGTTGTTCATGAGCAAAGTATGGGACGAAGAGAGTATGAACAAAGGGTTCATGGATAAAGAAAATGAACTCGTGCCTCAAATGGGAGTAGGTGCAATCTGCCTACCCCCCACGGTGGGAAATGCAGTATTCCACATTACTAGCACAGTGCTTCATTTGATACAAATGAAGGGCATGTTTGGAGGAGCAGCCCACAAAGAGGCCAACAGGCACATCCATAATTTTGTGGAGATATGTCAACCATTCATATTCCAAAATATCTCCCAAGAATTCGTTCGACTTTGCCTATTTCCTTTTTCTCTAATGGAAGAAGCCACGGCTTGGTTGGAGGAATTACCAGATGGGCCAATCACCTCTTGGGATGAGTTGGTAGATGCTTTCACAACTAGATTATTTCCTCCATCGTGGATGATGCAGCTAAGGGATGAAATTACCAACTTCTGCTAACTTCCCGATGAGCCTCTACACGAGGCATGGTTGAGATTTAAGAAGAAGCTCGTATTGTGTCCTAACCATGGTTTGCTGGACCATGTCTTACTACAAAGCTTCTATAGATCCTTGAACTGGATGAATAAGTTTGTGGCCAACAATCTTGGAGGCAGCACCTTCATGGATCTATAATTTCCTATTGCCTCGGCCCTTCTAAAGAGAATGACCAAGACTAACACAAGGGAGGAAGATATTCTAACCTCGGGAGTGACCACATCCATTTTAACAAATGAGATGCAGAGGAAGGATGAAGAAAGGGATGAGACTATGGCAAAAATGATGATGCAAATAGACTTGCTTGCAAAGCATATGATGGGGGAAGGTGGTTCTAAGACCGTGAATGATGTGAGTACACCAGAGATCAAGGCTAGTGATGAAGAGCTAATGACTATTGTGGATGGTAAACTTTGCTATTTGTCAGCGGGTTCTTATCCCGGTTATTATCGCTCGAGGGATGAGAATCAAGGTTGGAATAGGGACAAGGAACGAGACAGAAATTAGAGGGACCGTGGCAAGGATGGTGATAGATACAATCACCAGAGTTTGAACCCATATGTCCCTCCAAATAAGTCAAACTCGCTATACTAACCCACCATAAGCAATCTCGGGCACTCAAAGATTGAGGACATGTTGTCCTTGGTTCTGAAAAAGGTAGATAATACTAACACCGGGGTTAATAAGCTTAAAAGTGAAATTTCAACACTCCATCAAACTGTGAACTCTCATTCAACCTCAATTAAACAACTTAAGGCCCAAATGAATCATTTATCCACTCAAATGAACCCTAGGATGAAGGTAACACTGCCTAGTGACACTACGGCCAATCCTAAAAATGATGCCCATGTCAGGGCAATTGTTACTAGAAGTGGGAGAACAAGTGGGGTAGTGAAAGAGCGTGTTGTGGAGTCAGGTTTTGTAGCAAACAAGCCTATTGTTGAAGCCATCATTGAGTTGATTGATAAATAAAAAAATATCGTGCATGATGAAGATGTTGAAAACTCGGGGGTCAGGGTGAAGCTTGATACACCCAATGCCCAGGTGAGTGTTGTTGTTGATGATGAGAGGGAGGAGGCTGAATCTCCTCCCCAAGTTGCTATTGATGCTGAGGAAGACCCTCTTATTTCTGAAAGTGTGTCAACCACACTGCCATAGCGACTTTCTCCATACCCTCAATGGCTAACTAAGAAGAAGGAGGATAAAACATTCAATAAGTTTATTGATATGTTCAGTAAGCTTTCGATAAATATTCCTTTGGTTGATGTCTTAACGCAAATGCGGGGGTATGCAAAGTTTATGAAGGAATTTCTCAAAAAGAAGAAGGTTGTTGATGTGGGATCTGTCGATATATCACACAGTTGTAGCACTGTGATGATAAGCAATGTTGCTACAAAATGGGATGATCCGGGTGCATTCACCATACCATGTACTATAGGGCTATTTGTGTTCTGTAAAGCCTTGTGTGATATAGGGGCAAGCATCAACTTAATGCCCCTAGCAATCTTCAACAAGTTAGGATTGGTTACACCCAAACCTACATCTATGAGGCTACTCATGGTTGATCCGTCTATTAGGCGTCCGATAGGATCTTATTCGATGTATTGGTGAAGGTCGACAAGTTCATTCTCCCGGCAGACTTCGTGATCTTGGATTGTGAAGTAGATGTTGAGGTACCCATAATCTTAGACCATTATTAGCCACGGGGAGAGCACTTATAGATGTTGAACTCGGTGAGCTCAAATTCTGAGTTGGAAGTGAGGTAGTGACATTCAATGTATGCCAACCCACAAAGCCTTCGGATGAAGTGAGGGTAATCTCGATGATTGATGTTGAGGTCACACTTGATGATGCCCTTGAGGAGTGTGAAACGAGCAAGACCCCCAAGATTGAAGAGTTTCCAAGTCGGCAACAGGTCGATGTCTTGAGGATGTTGAAGGAGAAATTCCCCTTATTGGGATGCGTCCACACCAACTGGATTGGCATGTTATCCGACAACGACTAAGGTTGAGGTACTATTGTTGAGCCGCGACATTAAATTGAGCACTTCTTGGGAGGCAACACAAGTGTTTTTTACTATATTTTGGTTATCTTTTGTTGTTTTTGATTTGTTTTAGTAATGCAAAGAGCAGAGGAATGAAAAAGTGAAAACAGGGCAAAAAGGGAACATGCGGAGGACCGTGCAGTTTGCACAAGCCATTGTGCACGTTGCATGGCCTAACGCACACCAAACTAAAAGTTTGGGAAGAAAAATAGAAATTGGAGGTGATGTGCGCTGGGTTGTGGGGTTCGCACGAACCCAAGTGTGTGTCGCACCTTCATCGCATGATGAAGCAGAAGCTTGGGCCAAATTCAGGGCATGAAAAGGTGAGGTGTGAAATGACATGCGGTTCGCACAAGGGCTTGTGTGAACTGCATGTCGCGGCGCACCAAGGTAAATTTTGAATTTTAACTAACCTAACCCATTGACCGACCCGACCCAGAGACTGACCCAGCCAAATTTTCTCCCTTTTTCCCTTTTTATTCTTCCACCCTCATCTTTTCTTTCCATATTTTCTCCTCAACTCTCTAAATTCTCTCCCAAAACCTCCCACAAATCTCTCAAATTTTTCCAAACTTTTCTCCTCCTCTGACCCAATCTCCACCGCCACTCCACCAAGTGTCGCTGTCATTAGTTCTCTAGGCTAGGTTGTTGGGTCACCATTGTTGCTTTTCTAAAAGCTTCAATTTTGCTTCTCTTCACTTAATCTTCATGTTTGATAAGTTCTCCGATGTTAAATATATATTTTTATATTGATTGGGAACTCATATTATGAAGCATGCTCGTTAAAATTAACATGTTGATTTTTGGGTGAGATCTGAAATTTTTGGGTCCCCAATTTTGAATTGTATTGTGGATTCTGCTAGATATCAACTTGGTAGAACTTGAAATTGTGTTTATGCATGTTGATTGTAGTAGTTTTTAGCCTTAAAAATTGTGTCTGGGGTGAAGTCTGAGTAACCCACTTAATTGATGCATAATTTGGCCCTATGATAGATTGAGTGACGTCATTCTTAATGGAAAATCATCGTTTTTCATAAATTTTGGTTGAAAATTGTGATTTGAGGCTGATATTTGCTACTATTTTTATGCCAATTTTCTTTGTTGAATATTTTGTTGGGTATATGATCTTGTGCGTGAAGGTAGGAATTATTGTTGAAGTTTTATACCAAAGTGTTGCAATTGAGGGCTTGATGTTCCCAATGATAGACGGGGTAACATCCTTCTTAAGGGAAATCGTTGAGTTCCTCTTTTGTTTTGATTGGTGATAATAGAATTTCGGGGAAGTATGAGTACCCGGATAAATTTATGGTCATTTTATATTTTGTCCTCTATTGTTTAATTGTTTGTTTAATGCTTGGTGCCAATGGCTTTATGCAACTCTTGATCCACGAATCATATATATAATTCACAAGAACACGAGGAACCAAAAGTTCCAATTATGCTCTTGTGTGTTTTGCATGTAGTGTGTGGATCTTGATGTGAGGAACGCACAAGAAACCGCACCTACTGAAAAAGTTCTTCCAGCTCACTGTTTTGAGGTGCGAAGTTGTAACACCCAAGGATCTGAACCAGCTACTGGACTGTACTCAGCAAGAAAATTTTAGAAAGATTAAAGTTTCCAGGAACCATAGTTAAGATTACGGACCATAGTTTAAAATGATGGTACGTCATCTCGACCGTAGTTCTAATTTCCAGAGGACCCTTATTTCATGGTCCAGGAACCACGAGTCAGACCATGGACCATAGTTTAGAACCACAGTCTGTCCTGTCACTCATGGTTTCCCTTAATCAAAGGAACATCAGTCCAGGGCTCAGTAACCACGATTCACACAACGAACAATCATTTGGGACCATGGTTTTTCATGTGTACTCGTGGAACCAGAACCTCATAGGACCCTCAGTCCAAGTCTCAGGAACCGCGAGCCATATGACAAACCATCGTTCTGAACCATGGTCCATCTTGTGGAGTCATGGTTCCCTCAGATCCAAGAACCCCCAAGACCCCTGGACAGAACCACGACTCAGTTGATGGTCTGTCATCCAGGACTATGGTCCAACAACTAAGCCATGATCCCTGAGTAGCTATTTTCAGCAGAGTTCTTTTAAATTTCCTAGGGGTATTCTGGACTTCTCCTCCTTCTTTTATGGCTTATGCTACATCGTTTTGGTTATTCTAAGCCTAGTTAATTAGCCAAAAACTACCTAAATAACCTATTCTCCTCAAAACATCAGATACTTAGAAAGAAAAGGAGAAAAGAGGCGACAGTTTCTCTCAAGAACAAGCAAAAGATTCCTCCGAGTTCAGCCCCAAAATCCAAAGGATTTCTCCGTAGTTTCTTCACCAGGTATGTGGGATTTCACAAGTGAGTTCCTTTCACCCATTAGGTCCCTAGAATTCAACCAGTTTCTTTAGTTTCTCCATGCTATATTCAGACCTAGGGTTCCTAAATCTTAGGGATTCATTGTAATTTAGCTGCTATACTTTTCATGGTATGAATTACATGTTTTCTTTGGAGAATTAGTATTGTTTGATATATAGAACTCAGAAACCCTAGCCTGTATCAATTTCAGTATTTCATAAATATGCTTGTTAGGTAGCTTAGACAGACAATCATGCATCAAAATTTGAATGCCATATCTATCAGTACTTGTATGTTGCATTCTCAGACGATTATCAGTATTTGAGCTATCCAGCATCTCAGCTTGCATTTTTATTTCTTAAATTCAGTTGGGAGTAGACTTAGTACTGAGTGGATGAGGGGGTGAAGGCTTAGCTATCATATTAGGCTGAGACCTTTAGTAGCAGTCCCCAAGTCCAAGAACTATGGCACCACCGTAAGTCAGAAATGGGTCAGCTGTCATATTAGGCTGGTCACCTTTGTCCTTTGTGGACATCGGTTTAGTGGATCCATGTCAAACTTGTTTGTACCCTTGGCAAGGTATGAACACCCTTCTACCTAGGGCTATAGATTGGCCCCATAGTTAGCTCAGCTTGGGGTATGTCGGTTAATAGTATCTCCCATAGTCAGATTCATATTGCGTTGACCATGTATTCAGTATCTCTTTCAGGATTTAGTTCAGTATTTTATGCATGTTAGTACTTGGTCATTGTATCCAGCCTAGTTTTCAGTTTATGATTCCGTATATATATATTTCCATGTTCAGTTATTATGTTGTTCATCTTATCCCATATCCCGCATGCTCAGTACATTCAAAGTACTGACGCATACTTTTGTGCTACATCATTTTATGATATAGGTTCAGGAGCTCAGCATCCAGATTGTGCTTATTTTGACTTCCATTCCGTACTCAGCAGCCTCACTGGTGAGTCCTCATAGTTTGAGAATGATATATATGTTTTACTTTTCAATCCTTACTTTTCAGTTTCAGATTATTAGAGTTAGTTGGGGGCATGTCCCAGCAACTCGTATCAGATAGAGGCTTTCAGACATAGACTAGATTCAGCTTGAGTTGTTAGTGTTGTTTCCAGTCATCACTATACTCTTTACATATTTTGTATTCAGACATATTTTGGGCTTTTTTACACTTCAGACATTAAAACTATTTTCAGCTTCAGCACAGTATATGCTTTTAATTTTAAATTATATAGATATGTCATGACATGGGTTAGCTTAGGGTCACTTGTGATACTGAGCACCGTCTTGCATCTAGGGGGTAGCCTCAGGGCATGACAAACTTGGTATCAGAGCATCAGGTTCAAGTGTTCTAGGGTGTCTGAAAGCCGCATCGAGTAGAGTCCTTTTCATGGGTATGAAGTGCACCACACTTATGGGGGAGAAGCTATGAGATGTCATTAGGAAAAACTTCCCTTCTTTCTTTTCCAGCTCGTACTATAGAGTATGAACTCTATTTAATCTCCTTTTAACTCCTGCTCTTCGCATTTTATAAAATGCCTCCCAGAAGAGCTACTTCCAGGAATCAGCTTACACCAGCAGCTCTAGCAGACCCATTGAATGAGAAAGTCACGCATGTTGAATTCAGGGTTGCTTTCCAAGTGCTTTCTCAGGCTATGACCACTAAGGTCAATCAGCAGGCTGTGGTACCCGCTCTACCTCAGCCCAACACTGCTGTAGTTAGATTTTGAGACTTTACTCGGATGAACCCTCTGGAATTTTATGGGTCTAAATCAGAAGAGGATCCACAAGAGTTTCTTGATGACATCCAAAAGTTAACAGACATTATGGGTGTCACTCCGGTCGAGAGTGCACATTCAGTCGCCTACCAGTTGAAAGGAGTGGCTTATACTTAGTATCAACAGTGGAAGGAGTCTCATTGTGCGATTGCAGGTCCAGTGGATTGGAACCAGTTCAAGACTGCATTTTTGGACAGGTTCTTCCCACTTGAACTCAGGGAAGCCAAGGTCCAAGAGTTCATCAACTTGAAGCAGAATGACATAAGTGTGAAGGATTATGCACTCAAGTTTACTCAGTTGTCTAAGTGTGCGCCAGCAATCGTAGTTGACTCTAGGGCCCGTATGAGCAAGTTTGTATCTGGTGTGCCAGATGATGTGGTCAAGGAGTGCAAGATAGATATGCTAATTGAGGAGATGGATTTCTCCAGATTGGTTACTTATGCTCAGCAGATTGAGGAAGAGAAAATCAAGGAAAGGGGAGGAGATAACAAGAGAGCTAGAATAGGTGACTTCAACTACTCTCAGCAGAGGTCAGATGGTGGAAATCACTCTCTGTTCCATCAAAAATCTTCAGCTCCAGCTTCATCTTTTTCTAGTGCCTCAATGCCTAAGTTTAGACAGGATCGACGGGATAGAGTGTCAGGCTTTAAGTCCCAAGGTACAGTCACTAGCGGGCGCACTCATCCAATTTGCAAAAAGTGTGTTAGGAACCACCAGGGTGAGTGTATGGTAGGTAGTGTAAATTGCATTGGTTGTGGTAAGCCAAGCCACATGATGAGGGATTGTTCAGCAGCTTCTTAAAAGGGCAAGGATGTTCGCCCACTGAATCAGTCCAGCTCTGCAGTAGCTCCAGCAGATCGCCCCACTCAGTAGGGTGCCTCGTCTGGTACAGGTAGTGGTCAGTGCTAGAATAGGTTGTATGCTCTTCAGGCTCATCAGAACCAGGAGGACTCTCCCAATGTGGTCACGGGTACGTTGTGAGTCTTCCATTTAGATGTTTATGCATTGTTAGATCCAGGGGCTACGCTTTCCTTTGTAAATCCATATATAGAAGTAAATTTAGGTGTCAGTCTAGAAATTCTCCCATAACCTTTCTCAGTCTCTACTCCAGTTGGTGACCCAGTTATAACTAGATGGGTATACAGATTGCCCTATCACAGTTTCCCAGAAAGTCACCACAGCAGATCTTGTAGAGTTAGAAATAATTGATTTTGATATCATTCTAGGCATGGATTGGTTACATTCCTATTATCCCTTAGTCAATTGTAAAACTAGGATCGTTCAGTTTCAGTTTCCAAATGAGCCAGACTTAGAATGGAAGGGTAGTAACTCAGTGCATGTAGGTCAATTTATCTCTTACCTTAAGGCCAGAAAAATGATTTCCAAAGGGTATATCTATCATCTTGTTCGGTGGTGAATGAATTCCCAGAAGTGTTTCCAGAAGATCTTCCCAGATTTTCTCCCAAATGGGAAATTGACTTTGAAATACATCTCCTTCCAAATACCCGGCCTATTTCAATTCCTCCTTACAGAATGTCTCTAGCTGAGCTTAAGTAATTGAAAGAATAGTTGAAAACCCTTCTAGATAAGGGCTTCATCAGACCCAGCATCTCTCCATGGGGTGCTCCAATGCTCTTTGTTCATAAGAAAGATGGGTCTCTCAGGATGTGCATTGACTACTGTCATTTGAACAAAGTCACAATCAAGAATAAATATCACATCCCCAGGATTGATGACTTGTTCGACCAGCTTCAAGGTGCTAGTTTTTTTTCTAAGATAGACCTCAGATCCGGATATCATCATCTCAGAGTTAGAGATAGTGACATCCCGAAGATAGCCTTCAGGACTCGATATGGTCACTATGAATTTATAGTTATGTATTTTGGACTAACCAATGCTCTTGCAGCTTTTATGGACTTAATAAACAGGGTGTTCAAACAATATTTAGACTTATTCGTCATCGTCTTTATTGATGATATCCTCATTTATTCTCGAAATGAGGAAGAGCATGTGACTCATCTGAGAGTTGTTTTGCAAACTCTCAAAGATCTCTAGCTATTCGCTAAGTTCAACAAATGTGAATTCTTGTTACAGTTTGTTGCTTTCCTTGGTCATATGGTATCCAACAAAGAGATCCGAGTGGATTCTCAGAAAATTGAGGCAGTAAAGCACTGGCCCAGACCCACCTCTTCGACTGATATCAGAAGTTTCTTGGGTTTGGTCGGTTACTACAGGAGGTTTGTTGAAGGATTTTTATCCATAGCTGCCCCATTGACCAAGTTGACTCAAGAAAATGTCAAGTTCTAATGGTCAGATGAGGTGAGAAAAGCTTCTTAGAACTGAAGACCAGGTTGACTACAGCTCTCATCTTAACTCTACCAGAGGGTTTATATGGCTATGTGGTTTATTGTGATGTATCTAGGGTCAGCCTAGGTTGCATCTTGATGTAGCAGGATCATAGCTTATACTTCCATACAGCTTAAGGTTCATGAGAAGAACTACCTGACTCATGACCTCAAGCTTGTAGCTGTTGTGTTTTCCCTAAAGATTTGGAGACACTACTTGTATGGTGTTCTTGTTGATGTGTTCATAGATCATAAGAGCCTCTAGTATGTGTTCACCCAGAAAGAGTTGAATCTTCATCAGAGAAAATGGCTTGAGTTCCTTAAAGAATATGATATGAACATGCTCTACCATCCAAGTAAGGCCAATGTAGTGGCTGACGCCCTCAGTAGACTGTCCATGGGTAGTGTGTCACATATTGAGGAAGAGAAGAAAGAATTAGCCAGAGATGTTCATAGGCTTGCTCGCTTAGGAGTTTGCCTCATGGACATGATAGATGATGGTGTGATAGTCCAAAATGGGTCTGAATCTTCATTTGTAGCGGAGGTTAAGGAGAAATAGGACAGTGATCCCATATTACTTCAGTTGAAAGGTGCAGTTCATCAGCAGAGAGTTGAGGTTTTCTCCAAAGGGGGAGATGATGTGCTTTGTTACCAGGGTCACTTATGTGTTCCTAATGTGGGTGAGTTGAGGTAGAAGATCCTTATAGAAGCCTATAACTCCAAGTATTTTATTCATCCCGGTGCTACTAAGATGTATCGTAATCTACGGGAAGTCTATTGGTGGAATGGTATGAAAAGGGACATTGCAGATTTTGTGGCTAGGTGTCCCAACTGTAAGCAGGTTAAGGTGGAACATCAAAAACCAGGGGGTGTGACTCAAGAGATTAGCATTCCTACTTGGAAGTGGGAAGTTATCAACATGGATTTCATTACGGGTTTACCTCGCACTCGCAAACAGCATGACTCCATTTGGGTGATAGTGGACAGAGTTACTAAGCCAGCTCACTTCTTAGCTGTCAAGACTACTGATTCAGCGGAGGACTATGCCAGACTCTTCATCAGCGAGATAGTCAGGTTGTATGGGGTTCCCTTTTCTATCATCTCAGATAGGAGCCCTCAGTTTGCATCTCATTTCTGGAGATCATTTCAAAAAGGTCTTGGTACTCAGGTGAATCTGAGTACAGCATTTCATCCGCAGATGGATGGTCAGGCAGAGCGTACCATTCAGACCTTAGAGGACATGTTTAGAGCTTGCGTGATTGATTTCAAGGGTAGTTGGGATGATCACCTATCACTGATAGAGTTCGCCAATAATAACAGCTTTCATTCCAGTATTCAGATGGCCCTATATGAGGCACTTTATGGGGGTAGATACAGGTCACCGGTTGGTTGGTTTGAAGTAGGAGAAGAAGCCTTGATTAGGCCAGATTTGGTTCATGAGGCTATGGAGAAATTTCATCTCATCAGAGATATACCAAAGACAGCTCAGAGTCGTCAAAAGTATTATGCAGATGTAAGGAAAAGGGACTTAGAGTTCGAGATTGATGTTTGAGTCTTCCTGAAAGTGTCACCCATGAAGAGGGTGATGAGATTTGTCAAGAAGGGGAAGCTCATTCCCAGGTATGTAGGTCCTTACAGAATCTTGAAAAGGATTGGTAGTGTGGCTTATGAGTTAGAGTTGCCAGCAGAACTAGCAGCGGTTCATCCCATCTTTCACATTTCCTTGTTGAAGAAGTGTGTGAGTGATCTGACATCGATAGTACCTTTAGAGAGTGTGGTTGTGAAGGATAGCCTCACCTATGAGGAGGTTCTAGTTGAGATTCTTGACCATCAGGTTCGTAGGTTAAGAAATAAGGAAGTCACTTCAGTAAAAGTTTTATGGACGAATCAGTCCGTAGAGGGAGCTACTTGGGAAGCAGAAGCAGTCATGATGGCCAAGTACCCTCACCTCTTTCCCACCGATTCAGTTTCAGCTTGAGTTTACTCATGTGTAATTCAGTCTCAGTTTACTGTTTCTCTCAGTAATCTTTGCATTTCAACATGTTTTTATGTCCATAGAACTCAACTCAGTTAGATATCAGCTTCTAGTACTCAGTTGGTAGGGATTGCAGCTCTTTCCCTCCAAACTCAGCTTGTTTAGTCTTCATTCAAGGATGAATGATCCCAAGGGGGAGATATTGTAACACCCCAGGATCTGAACAAGCTACTGGACTGTACTCAGCAGGAAAATTTCAGACAGATTCAAGTTTCCAGGAACCACGGTTAAGATTACGGACCATAGTTTGGAACGACGGTCCTCGTCTTGATCATAGTTATAATTTCCAGAGGACCTTAAGTTCATGGTCCAGGAACCACGAGTCAGACCATGAACCGTAGTTTAGAACCACGGTCTATCCTTTGACTAGTGGTTTTGTCACGCCCCGAGGTTACCCCCTGGATGTAACACGGGACTTGAGACCAAAAGTGCCCCAAGTTAACCCCTTGGTCATAGCATACTCAAGCATAACAAAGATAAGCGGAAGCATAATAGATAAATCTGGAATCACATACATAGGTAATCAAGTCAAATGGAAATATAAAATCCGGAAAGAGACTCGAACACTTTCTATGTCTGAAAAGCCTCTACATGACATAAGGAGTTGCTAGGAGAAGACCCTATCTAACTCAAAGTATGGAAATAAGAAATCAACATCACTAAAACATATACAGTCCTCGAACTAAGAGGACTCACAAACAGCTGATAGAAAAGTGGCCTGGAAGCTCTAGCCACGTGCCGGGAAAGGAGCACCTGAATTTGCATCATCAAAGGATGCAACGCAAGATATGCGTCAGTACTATAGGATGTACCGAGTATGTGAGTGATGCATGAATCATGATAAAAATAGTTTAAAACATGCTTAAGAATGAACTCGTTACTTAAAGAAGGACCATAAATAAATATCAAGGTATAAGAACATAAAACATGAAGTAAAGCTTAAGTTTCATAATATAGATTCATATAACTTCATAGCTTGAAAATAAACATTTGGGAGTTTCTCTTAACCGACATTAAACCATGATGAGCTACATGGAGTTCAGTGTCTTGCACCCATACTGAAAGAGTTGTCCTAACCAGCCAAGGTTAGAACCATTTCATACCAGGATCCTGTCATCATAAGCCTCAAAAGGGCAACCAACGGTGGCACGTAGTTCTGGGACTAAGGGTACTCTCACCTGGTCCAACTTGGTGCTAAATACTACTCCCAAAACATATATATACATGACATGAGCTCACACACATATGACATATCAAATGCCAAACTTATTCATACTTGTTCATAATATTTTCATACCCCGGATCGTCATACTACTCATGAATTAGGGTTTTGAAATCGATTTATGAGCATTGATGGAACATTGGGTGTCTTATCTTGCATCATACTTCATAACATGGAAGGACTTGCATACTTCATGACTTGTAAAATTTGCATGAATCTAGTTAAACATATACTTTCATAGAATCATAGGAACTAGGCATGCACATACTTGAAAATCCATAAGGACCATGCTTATCAAAACCCAATTTACTTAAATCAACTTTATGCATATAGAGATTTTCATGGTTAAACTTCAATTCATGAAATAAGAGTTAACATGTAAAAATCCATGTGAAATCATGTAATTTAATAGTAATTTCATAATCAAATCATGAGAAGACCATATTTAACAAAACCCATTAAAGTTAGATAAAAACCCTAATTTGAAGATCATGAAATCAAAATTTAAATTAGAGGCTTTGGGCACAAGGGTGAGAGAAACCCATTGTTGATTACCCACATACCTTGGTTGAAGATAACCCACTTGATTTGAAAAGACTTAGGAGACTTGAACTTGGAGCTTGAGACTTGAAGCTTGGAAAGGAATTTTTTCCTTTTTGAGAGAAGAAAGAAGATCTTAGGAGGAACTTATGCTAATAAGAGTGAAAACCCTACTTGAAATAGCCAAAATGACATCATTTAGGAGTTAAAAGGGTGAGCAATGATCAAAATTCCCCTGGGATTTAACTTAGAAAAATCAGGAAATTTGGTCGGCTTCAGGTTTTATGGGTTGGTTCCAAGGGTCGTCGTTTGAATGACGGCTCGTGGTTCTAACTCGTGGAACCTGGTCAACTAAATATCCTGCAGAAGGCAGTCTATGATTCAACAGAACGGACTCGTCGAAAATAAAATAGGTCGTCATTTGGACTCGTCATTACTGGGGATTCAGTTGACCCTTGGTCTATCCACGACTCAAGACGACGTGTCATCGTCTGGATGATGGGTCATCGAACCCAGTCATCATTTCAGAGGGACCTGCCACTCCTCTGATTTGAGTTCCATGAGTGGACAATATAGACCCGTGGGTTGAACCACGGTCTATAGAACCCACTCGTGATTCCAGACCAGAGGCTGAACCAACATAAGGTCAACCACGGCTCCATTCCACGACCCGTGGTTTGAACCATGGTCCGTGCTTTGGACCTGTAGTTCCTGGAACATGAATTTTTCTGAGGTTTTAAACTTAGATAGCTGGATATGTTTTCGGGGTGTAACAATATCTCCCCCTTGGGATCATTCGTCCTTGAATGAAGACTAAACAAGGAAAACTTAGGAGAAAATAGCCCAACCAAACATCAAAACATGGAAATCAAAGAGTAAACATAAAACCTGCACTTTTCAACTTGAAAACATGATAAACTAACTTCATAAAACATGGATGCATGCTAGAATTATGAGAGGAACTGATGGAATAGAATCGGAGGGACATACTAAGGAGGAAACTAGTACCTCAAGCTGAAACTGAATCAGAAGGAAAGAGATGAGGATATTTGGCCTTCATGGCCTCTTTCGCTTCCCAAGTAGCTCCTTCAACAAGCTGATTTCTCCAAAAAACTTTTACCGAAGCGACTTCTTTGTTCCTCAACCTCCGAATCTGACAATCAAGGATCTCCACGGGAACCTCCACATAGGTGAGACTATCCTTCATATCCACATCCTCCAAAGGGAAAATCAAGCTCGGATCACCAACACACTTCTTCAACAAGAAAACATGGAAAACTAGATGAACTGCTTCCAACTTTGTTGGCAACTCAAACTCATAAGCAACGCTACCAACCCTCCTCAGAATCCGATAAGGACCTAAAAAATGGGGACTAAACTTTCCTTTCTTGCCAAACCTCATCACACCCTTCATGGGTGACACCTTAAGGAAAACCCAATCATCAACTTCAAATTCCAACTCCCTTCTCCTCACATTCGCATAAGATTTTTGTTGACTCTGAGCGGTATTCAACCTTTCCCGAATAAGCTGAACTTTCTCCATGGTCTCAGGCATAGAATCTGGACCAATTAAGGCTTCCTCAGCAACCTCGAACCAACCAATAGGAGATCTACATCTCTGGCCATAAGTTCCTCATACGGAGCCATCTAGATGCTAGAGTGAAAGCTTTTGTTGTAGGCAAATTCAATAAGAGGTAAGTGATCATCCCAATTACCCTTGAAATCAATCACACATTCTCTCAACATATCCTCTAACGTCTGAATGGTACGCTCTGCCTGGCCGTCTTTCTGAGGATGAAAAGTTGTGCTAAGCTTCACCTGGGTACCAAGACCTTTCTGAAACAATCTTCAAAACTGAGATGTACACTGAGGACCTCTATCAGAAATGATAGACAAGGGAACACCATGCAATCAAACTATCTCTTCGATGTAGAGTCTGGCATAATCGTCTACTGAATCAGTAGTCTTAATAGCCAAGAAGTGGGATGACTTGGTCATTCGGTCGACAATCACCCAAATGGAATTATGTTGCCTTCGAGTACAAGGCAACCCAGTAATAAAGTCCATATTGATCACTTTCCATTTCCAAGTGGGAAGGTCAATATCTTGAAGCATGCCACCCGGCCTTTGATGTTCCGCTTTGACTTGTTGACAGTTGGGACACTTAGCCACAAACCTGGCTATGTCCTTCTTCATACCGTTCCACTAAAAGACTTTCCGTAGATCACGGTACATCTTAGTGGCACCCGGATGGATGGAATATCTAGAACTGTGAGCCTAAGTCAAAATCTTCTGTCTCAACCCATCAACATTTGGTACACATAAATGACCCCGGTAACGAAGTACACCATCTCCTCCTCGGGAGAAAACCTCCACCAGCTGCTGATGAACTGCACCCTTAAGTTGAAGTAGAATGGGATCCTTGTCTTGCTTTGCCTTTACCTCAGCTACCAAAGATAATTCAGCATCATTTTGTACAATCACACCACCTTCTGTCGAGTCCATAAGGTGAACTCCCAACCTTAACCAATTCCTTTTTCCCATCGTCAATGTAAGATACACTTCCCATGGACAATATACTCAAGGAATCCGCCACGACGTTGGCCTTACTCGGATGGTAAAGCACACTCATATCATAATCCTGAAGGAGCTCGAGCCATCTCTTTATCGCAAATTCAACTCCTTCTGAGTGAACACATACTGGAGACTCTTATGATCGGTAAATACATCCACATGCACACCATACAAGTAGTGTCTCCAAATCTTCTTAGCAAAGACCACGGCTTCCAACTCAAGATCATGAGTAGGATAGTTCCTCTCATGAGTCTTAAGCTGTCTCAAAGCATAAGCAATCACCTTACCACGCTGTATCAAAACACAACCCAAATCAATCATAGAAGCATCACAATACACAACAAAATCATCTAAGCCCTCGGGTAGAGCTAACACTGGAGTTGTGGTCAGTCTAGTCTTCAATTCCTGAAAGTTCTTTTCACACAAGTCGGACCACTGAAATTTTACCTTCTTCTGAGTCAATCGGGTCAAAGGGGAAGTAATGGAAGAAAAGCCTTCCACAAACCTCCTGTAGTAACCAGCCAAACCCAAAAAGCTCCTAATATCTGACGGAGAAGTAGGTCTAGGCCAGTTCTTTACTGCCTCTATCTTTTGAGAATCAACCGAATACCATCTTTAGTCTCAATATGACCCAGAAAAGCAACAGACTGCATCCAAAACTCACACTTGCTAAACTTAGCAACCAACTGTCTATCCTTAAGAGCTTCCAACACAACCCTCAAGTGATCCGCATGTTCCTCCTCACTCCGAGAGTAAATGAGGATATCATCAATGAAAACAATCACAAACATATCCAAATATTATTTGAACACACGGTTCATCAAATCCATAAAGGCTGCAGGAGCATTCGTTAGACCAAAAAACATCACAACAAATTCATAATGACCATACCGAATCCTGAAAGTTGTCTTCGAAATATCACACTCTCTAACACGAAGCTGATGATAATCGAATCTAAGGTCAATCTTGGAGAATAAACTAGCACCCTGATGCAGATCGAACAAGTCATCAATCTTAGGAATGGGATATTTATTCTTGATAGTGACCTTGTTTAGCTGACGGTAATCAATACACATTCTAAGAGAGCCATCTTTATTTCAAACAAACAAAACTGGGGCACCTCATGGAGAAATGCTAGGCCTGATGAAACCTTTATCAAGAAGATCCTTCAACTGATCTTTCAACTCTTTGAGTTCTGCGGGAGCCATTCTCTAGGGAGGAATAGAGATAGGATTCATATCAGGGAGAAGATCTATCCCAAAGTCTACCTCCCGCTCGGGAGGGACTCAGGGAAAATCCTTGGGAAACACATCCGGAAACTCATTCACAACAAGAACAGACTGAAGGGATGAGGTTTCGGACTCCGTGTCCATAACTCGCACTATGTGATAAACATACCCCTTTGAAATCATCTTCCTAGTCTTAAGATAAGATATAAAATGACCTTTCGAGGAAGGGGGGCTACTTTTCTATTCTACAATGGGTTCATTAGGAAACTTGAAACTGACAACCCGAGTACGACAATCAACAGAAGCATAACATGCATACAACCAATCCATACCTAGAATGACATCAAAATTAGTCATCTCCAACTCTACTAGATCCGCTGAAGTGACTCTATGAAGGACTGAGATAGGGCAATTTTGGTAGATTCTTTCGGCTAAGACTAACTCACCAACCAGAGTAGAAACACAAAAGGGTTCTAAAAGCAATTCAGAACAAACTTCGAACTTGCATGCCACATAAGGGGTCACAAAAGATAAGGAAGCCCCGGGGTCCAACAAATCATACACATTGAAAGAGAAGACTTTTAACATACCAGTAACAACGTCTGGGGAACCCTCCTAATCCTGACGAGAGGACATAGCATAAAGGCAGTTCTGGCACTATCCACCAGAACTAGAAGTTGTGCCCTGCTGGGCTGGTCTACCTCCTGAAGCTGCTGGGGTAGACTGAGTCCTACCACATCTCTGCCCCTTCTTAGCTGAAGGGAAATCTCTAAGCAAGTTTCCAGTCTTTCCACACCCATAGCATGCACCCGTGCCCAAACGACACTCTCCCGGGTGATTCTTCCCACACCTGGTACAAACAGGGAAAGAAGGCCCCTTAGCAACACTTCCCTGAGACTGGGAATAAGAACCAGATCCTCTACTACCCTGATCATGACGAGGCTTCTGGGCCTTGGTAGGAGCACTAGCAGAAGAATGAACGGATCCTGATGACTTCTTCTGGAAAGAAGAGCGATGTCCACCTTCGGACCTATGATGGCCAAAACCTGATCCCTCGGATCTAACCCTCTTGTTCTCCCTTGCCATCTCCCTAAGTTTGTCACCCTCAATCTGATGGGCATGAGTCATAAGTCAGGAAATGTTCATATCACTCAACAACAAAGTAGACCTATACTCTTTCTTCACCACATCAGAAACCCCATATATAAACTTTCTCATTTGATTATGTGGGTAAGCTACCATGGAGGGAGCATATCTAGACAATTGAGTGAACTTCAGACTATACTCTTGCACCGACATCGAACCTTGTCTCAAGTTCATAAATTCCTTCACTTTTGCTTGCCTCAACTCTCGGGGAAAAAACCTATCAAGGAAGGCCCTATTAAAACACTCCCAAGTGGTGGGGACTGCGTCCCTCACCCTAGTCTCCTTCTATTGAGTGAACCAAATACGAGCCACATCCTTGAGTTGATAGGATGCAAGCTCAACACAATCAAGCCTAACTACTTGCATAACTTCAAAGATCTTCTTCACTTCATCAATAAAGTTGAGTGGGTCTTCACTCACTTTCGAACCCCAAAATTCTGGTGGGTTTATCCGGACAAAGTCACAAACTCGGGTCGCTACCCTACCTTGAGAATGAACGGGGGCAGGAGCCTTCTGATTGGCCTGAGTGGCCAAAGTCTGGGCTAGCAAATGGATGGCATTTCTGAATTCCTCATTCGTGACATTGGGGACCGGAATGGGAGAAATTGCATTCCGAGCGGCCCGAGGAGGCATAGCATGTCTAGGAGGCATAGTTTGAAATGTACAAGATAAAGATTAGAGAAACATTAAAGTTAATCTCTATCGCACAACGTGATCATGAAAGAAGTAAAGTGTTCCTAAGACACCTCATAGCTTCCCTCTCATATGTGTGAAGCACGTCACACACATGAAAAAAGACTCTACTCGATGCGGCTTTCAGACGTCCTAGGACTCTTGAACCTGAGGCTCTAATACCAAGTTTGTCACACCCCGAGGTTACCCCCTGGACGTAACACGGGACTTGAGACAACAAGTGCCCCAAGTTAACCCCTTGGTCAAAGCATACTCAAGCATAACAAAGATAAGAGGAAGCATAATAGATAAATCTGGAATCACATACATAGGTAATCAAGTCGAATGGAAATATAAAATCCAGAAAGAAACTCAAACACTGTCTATGTCTGAAAAGCCTCTACATGAAATAAGGAGTTGCTAGGACAAGACCCTAGCTAACTTGAAGAAAAAAAATAAGAAATCAACATAACTAAAACATATCCAGTCCTCGAACTAAGAGAAATCACCAACAGCTGACAGAAAAGTGGCCTGGAATCTCTAGCCACGTGCCTAGAAAGGAGCACCTGAATTTGCATCATCAAAGGATGCAGCACAAAATATGCATCAGTACTATAGGATGTACTGAGTATGTGAGCGATGCATGAATCATGAGAAAAATAGTTTAAAACATGCTTAAGAATGAACTTGTTACTTAAAGAAGGACCATAAATAAATATCAAGGTATAAGAACATAAAACATAAGGTAAAGCTTAAGTTTCATAATATAGATTCATATAACTTCATAGCCTGAAAATAAACATGTGGGAGTTTATCTTAACTGACATTAAACCATGCTGAGCTACATGGAGTTCAGTGTCTTGCACCCACACTGAAAGAGTTGTCCTAACCAGCCAAGGTTAGAACCATTTCATACCAGGATCCTGTCATCATAAGCCTCAAAAGGGAAACCTATGGTGGCACATAGTTCTGGGACTAAGAGTACTCTCACTCAGTCCAACTCGGTGCTAAATACTACTCCTAAAATATATATATACATGACATGAGTTCACATCTGTGAAAAAATGATTGATGTATGCATGATGAGTGGATTATGGGTCATGATTAAACTGTCTAGTTAACTTGGGTGTGAGTAGACCTGTTCAATTGGTATCTTAAGATGTGAAATATTGTAGGGTGTATAGTTATTTGTTCGAGGATGAACAAAGATTTAAGTGTGGGGTGGTGATCTTGGGCGTATTTATACGTGCCCTATTTACCCATGTTTAACCTTGTTATGAGGAAAAAAGTGATGTATATCCCTATGATTATTTACATATTTTTGATTATGAGCTAATATATGTGATTAGATACTTTGCAGGGAAAATATGGAGAAAAACAACCCATGAGAGCTTAAATGGAAGCATAAAAGCATTGGAAAGGAGTTAGCAAAGTTTCGGGAGAAAAAGAGAGCAAAAGAAGAAAATTTGGGTTGTGGCGTACTGCTGGTGCGCCACCCCAGCCCCCAAACTACTGATGGGTGGCTGGTGCATTGGTAGCGCGTCGCCCCACCGTTTCAGCTGGGACTGCTGGTGCGCCACCCCAGCCCCCAAACTACTGATGGGTGTGGCTGGTGCATTGGTGGCGCGTCGCCCCACCGTTTCAGCTGGGCGCATCGGTGGCGCATCGCCCCAGCCCCAAACCCGGAACTTTTCTTATTTTTTCTACTTTTTCTACTCCAAATCCAAGTAGGAAAAGGGGTTATTTTCCTCCTACTCTATAAATACATCTCAAATCACGATTTTTACCCAACTTTTGACCTACGAAGAGCTAGGAGCCTCCGTGGAGGTCGGATAATATTGGTTTCATCTTTTCTTCTCCTTTATTATTTATTTTATATTTTTCCTTGGATGAATTGTTGTAATTGCTCCATGTCTATGTGGAGTTAAACTTTTCATTTTAGGATTGTGGTAGCTAACTACATGATTGTTTCGTAGACGATTGATTCGATTATTTGATTATCATATTAGTTGTTCTTATATTCTTGTACTTACTATTTTAATGCTTAGCTACCATTAAAATAAATCTATAATCTCTTTGTGAACTCGAGAGAAGGATCAACAAGGTAGATCGAGGAATATAAGGAGCAAGACCTCTCTTTTGTAACGTAAAGGGTAGGTTAGCGACTAGGATAGAGATATACCTAGAACGCCTTGCTTGGTTCATATGGGAAGAAATATAAATACTTTTAAAATAATATGTCAATCCCCGCTCAATGATGTAGTTGTGATGCTATTTTGAATAGGCAATTAGAGGCTCGAGAGACCATAGTTGTAATATCAACCCCGGAATCAACAACTAGATAAACAAACAAGTCGATGAAATTGCTTATTAACTATGATTGTTAGCAGATCCATAATCCTAGATCGATTTCATCACATTGATTACGTGAAAACCTTCTCTTTGTTTGGTTAATTGTTCATTAGTTAACTTTTTCTTTTTACTTTGGTTAATAAATATTCCTTTGAGTTTTTATGCTCGAATAAATAATTAGAACTAGTTTAATTTAGTAAAATAGTTGATCGACAAGTCCCTGTGGGTACGATATCTGGACTTACAATCCTATATTACTTGTACGACCGCGTACACTTGCGTGTGCGTTAGGACTCAACAAGTTTTTGGTGTATCCAAAGATGCTATCATGTTCATCTCTTTGTCTAATATAGTTCCATGAGGTCTTGACAGTGAACCTCCCACTAGTTTCCAACATACATCTAGGCTAGTCCAGTGTCTTATGTTCCTTAGGGGTGGGGATGTGTTGCATAATGTACTGGACATATTCCTCTGGCAAGCATTCCTGCAGCATCTGTTCATTCCAAACTCCATTATTGGCAAAACTCGTGAATTCTATTTTCTCATCTCCTGCCTCTGGTATGATATGGTAAAGGGACCCCAAACTAGTCCAGTTGTCATACCAGAAGCTAGAATTTCCTTTACCAATCTTCCACCCAATCTGATGTTCCACCAAATCTCTAACTAGAATCATCTTCCTCCGTATGGTTGATGCTCCTTTGCTCTGAGCCATAACTGGGTGCAGTTTTTTGTAGTATTTGTTGGCCATGAAGGATCCCCATACGGAAGGTTTACTTCTGAGTTTCCAGCAAAGTTTGCAAAATAAAGCATACTTAATAAATGAGGTAATGTTTCATTTAAATTTTGTTTTTGTAGTGGTTAAATTTATATTTTTAATTTGTGTAGTTGGTTACATATATTTTTCTTGTGTATATATCAAGTTCAATATTTTTTTTTGAATCAAATCTATATATAACATAATTGAAAATACTCATTACAAGATAAATGTCTAGTGTTCTACATATGATATGTGTAAATGAAACATACATCTAAATGCAATTTCTAATAATATTAGAGCAACTTTTATAAAGCACATTAGTGTAGGTGCTAATTACTCAACATATGAATAGTTTCAGCAATTACATATTTTGCCAGATACATTGCATTTGCCTTTAGATACATGTATCCAACTAATGTATCTCTCCTTTCTCGCTCGTCTCTCTCCCTCTCTTGTTCCTCTACTTCTCTGTATCTAGTGTATTTGTAATGTATCTTGTGTATTTGTGCACTGCACATATTGGTATTGATAAAATTGTATATGTGCATAAAAATATGTATCCGTGCATAGATACTCCCCAACTTGGAAATCAGATGTTCCATCTTCTTGTGTAGATACATATACATGTATCCGTTCATATACTCTAAAGCAAAAAGGGGTCAAGAACGCCAAGAAATCAACTCAAATTAGTACCCGAGAAATCATGAGGGCACCAGAGTTTGCCAAAAATATAGATCCAATCAAATCAGTGCCCAAAAAATCATGAGAGCACCGAATTTGTCTTGCAGTAGTGGCGTTGTGGTGGAGCAGTGGGGTTTTATCGAGGCTAGAGGAAAAAGGAGAGATGAGATAAAAGGGAGGAGAGAGAGCGAGAGAAAGGGGAGAAGGAGTATATGAGTTAAAATCTAGTAGGAAACTATTAAGTGATGAGAGAATATGTAATTATTTTAAAGTATAGAGAAATTTAGTAAATATGTAAGGATGTTTGGTTATTTACGTAGCTTTTTCATAATATTATATGTGAGCATCTTTTAAATATGATGAGAATATGAGTGAACTTATATTATATTTCATACATAGTACGTAAAACTATGTAAATGATTATCTTTTAGTTCGCATTTATCGTGTTATATTTCATATAGAGTAATGCGATTATATTTATATAATTCAAATAATTTATTTGCCAGATTCAAGCATTTTTGTTTTTAGTTAATTTTATGTAATATGTAATATAAATTTGAGATTGTTTGGCATATTTGCTTATAAAGTAATTTTATTACGAGTGAGTTAACCATGACAATGTTAATTTTAACGGTTATACAATTATTTTATTTTATTTTTTATTTCTTTTAGAGAAGCGGTCTTATGGATCTTTCACGCAGATTATCGTCCATTTTAAATATTTCTATCATAAATAACTATTATATACTTCTTTGTAGATGTATACAATGAAATTCATAATGATTTACTAACATTTATAAGAAAGACATTTGTAGATTGAGTCTCTTACAATGTGAGCTCTATATATAAACACATTAATTAATACAAGGTTTATCGTATTTACAAATAATTTCAACATGAGATTAGACTTGTATAAATTTTATACAATAATAGGGGACAAATGTGCAACACAAGTTCTCCAGAACTAGTTCACTAAAATGCAACAACCCAAAGGTTCAACACATACCTGAAATAGGTAATAAATGAGGATATCTTCTTTTTCATGTCGTCCTCCACTTCTCAAGTGGCTTCTCACGAGAAATGATTTTCAAATTTTTTGACCAACCAAACATGAAAAAATTGAAAAATATTTTTCGGCTACCGAACTCATGGATGAGTATTAGATAATGTAACAACTAACATGGTTTCGGCGGTAGCTATTTGAAGTCTTTTATTCGATTACCAGCATAACCATTTTGGGGTTTGCAAATGCCCTCCTCTACTTCTCTTTAGACTGCAGTAAATTACACATTAAGGGAATGTTTTTCTCTTCATTTATTTCCATTCCCTCATCGCAGGTTGGCTGCAAGCAGAAATAAGAAACCTAGAATTTCATCCTGAAATTAACATCTATAAGAAGTTTTACTCTTTCCAAACATAAAAGTTAACGTTAACGTGTCTCAATAATTAATTTGTTTACTTAAGCAGAACTTGTTTGAGTCAAAATACATTGTTCTGTTAGTGGCCGGCTGCTGGCAAATTAGGATTTAAACCATAAAACTTGTCCTTGCTTCTGCTATCTTTTTGTATTTTATGGTACCTTACTCACGATTAGATTATATTAAAAAATATGAAAAGAGGATAACCATTTTCATACAATTAGAAAGCAATGAATTTTACTCTTGCAAACACCACAAAGAAAGGCAAGGATCAAATGGAAAGCTCGAACAAGGAAAGTTCTTGCATACCTTCAGCATCGTGCAAAATTTTGCACAAGTGTACTTGCAATAGAGGAAATCTTAAAAAGACGCACTATGATTTACCGTGCAGTTTTAGTTCTGGATCTCATGTCCCATCAACGGTGAAAATTTTTGAAATGGCACGCACAATTACTTCATCATACCTCCAAGAAAGAGGATGATTCCTCCATTGCTTATAAACACCCTAGTGATCTGTCTCGTGATGGTTCAGAAGATTTGAAGCTTGCTCTTCTACTTCAAGACTCTGCTGAAATGTTCTCGAAGAGACACTATGAACGTGCAACGGAGTTACTAAGCTCGTGTAACCTGTCAGCTTCTCCTACAGGTACACCGGTCCAAAGAGTTATGTACTGCTTTGGTGAAGCTTTTCGAGCGAGGACTGATAAGGAGACAAAGTCAGTAACAGGATTACTACTAGATAGACCTAGGGATTTTGAAGTGGAACCAATTGATCTTGAAGAGCTTTTCTTGTGTCCAAAGCCTCATGTAATTTCATGTTATCATGCACTTCCTTTCTACCAAATCACCAATTTGTTGGTATTGAAGCCATTTTGGATAATGTTAAGTCAGAAAGACAGCTTTATTTGATTGATTTTGGAATCAAAACTGGATCTCACTGGACAATCCTCATGCAAGCTCTTGCGAATTAAGGTGATTGTCCACTTGAGCTTCTCAAGATAACCGCTATTGGAACATCTAAACAAGTGGTTGAAGAAATAGGGAAGAGATTGTCATCTTTTGCTGCTGAAAACATTAAGTTTCCCTTTTTTTTTAATACAGTGGTGTCAGAAATGAAGGATCTCAGTAAAGATCTCTTTGAGTTAGATACTAGTGAAGTTGTGACAGTTTACTCAGAATATAATCTAAAGGGCATATTAGCACGGCCCAATCACCTGGAAGTTGTTCTAAGATTCATTAAAAGCCTTAATCCTTGTGTGATAGTGGTCACGAAATTGAGGCAAATACTAACTAGCCAAATTTTATGGATCGTTTTAATGAAGCATTATTTCTGTATGCTACACTCTATGATTGTTTGGAGACTTTCATGGGACGATACAATCAGTATAGGATTCCATTTGAAGGACTTATTCTTAGAAAGATCATTCACAATATGATCACTTGTGAAGGAGAAGAGAGGATCTTCCGCAATGTAAGGCTTGAAGTATGGAGAGACTTGTTTGAAAAGTTTGGTATTAAGGAAACAGAATTGAGCGAAATCATCCTTGTACCAGGCAAAATCTAATGGCCGATAGGTCTGGTGATGATTTTTGCACTCTTGATATGGATGGAAACGGCCTTATTATTAAATGGAAAGGAACTCCAATTATTTTTGCATCAGCCTGGAAGTTTCACCATGACTGATAGATGCCCCTGTGAGGGTGTGTGTGGCATTAAACTTATTAATACAGAACATAAACAAGTATATGAAATAAATCATCTAGTAATATTAAGGACCTTCTGATGAATTACAATTGAAGAAACCTCAAAAATCTAGTTAGATTATGCATATCTCTCCTTGCTAGTTCTATATACCATTGCTCATTTGTCTGTGTTAAGTTGGCAAGATCGTTTTGGGTAGTCCATGCACTAATTGTTTCTTGTTCACATTTAATCTATTCGCTTGTTACAATTTATTTATTAATTTCATCATAAGGGTTTAAATTACCCTTCAAGTATTGAAAATAGTATAAATATATCATCCTTTCATCTTTGGACTCTAAAATACTCTTTTCATTCACCTTTGGGCTCTAAAATATTCCTTCTCATCCACTTGGACTTATTTTATCCTTTTCCTTAAAAGACTCTTTAGAAAAATAATTAGGATTTTTATTTAATATGTGACAGTATTTTATTGGTTGAAATTTTAATTAATCAAAACCTATTAACCCAGAATCCAATTCGGATTCTGAATTTTGGCTCCCTTCCATTTCTCATTTCTCTATTTTTTAAAAAATTTATTTAGATGAGAGACACATGTCATAAATTTAAATTAATGATTGAGATTTAGTCAATTAATGATAAGCCTTAATCATGATTAGAATAATAAACATGTTATATATTTGCTCCAAAATATAATGCAATCCCGCAATTTTAGCCACTAAATTTATTTTTAATTATATTACTTTTTGTTTTGTCAAATATTCAAATAACTGATTGCTATATTATTTACAATACAGGAAAAAAATTATACTAAATTTTGATAGTAATTTTTTTTTTAAAGCAGGAGGACTTCTCTTTCAACATTGAAATTTTTTTCCACCATCCAAAATTAGGCTAAAAATAATTTGAGTGAAAAAAATTGTAGCAAAAAGTAAAAGTAAAAATGATGCATAACAAAATTACTCAAGGCAAGTAAGAATATTTTTTTATATTTAGGAAAGATATCTTGTACAATTAAAATTGTGAGATTAAAATAATATTTCAAAAGTAAATGTATGAAAGTAATTAATTATTTTAATCATAGTTAAGGCTTATTTTAAATTTACTAAATCTCAGTCATTAATTTAAATCTATAACATATGTCTCTAATCTAAATAAGAACTTGGAAAAAATGGAGAGATGAAAAATGAAAAGGAGCTAAATTCGGGATCTTTGGGTTTGTGGGTTAATAGGTTTTGATTAATTAAAATTTCAACCAATAAAATATTATTACATATAAAATAAAAATCCTAATTATTATTCCTAAAAGGTCTGTTAAGCAAAATGGCAAAATAGGCCCCAAAGGTGTATGAGAAGGGTATTTTAGAGTCCAAAGGTGAATGTGAAAGACATTTTAGAGCCCAAAGGTGAAAGAATGGTATATTTGTATCATTTTCAATGCTTGAAGGGTAATTTAGTCACTTCTCCATTTCATCGTATATGTGTGAAACTTTTTTCAATTCAGGGTATCTAAAGAATAAAGGAAAGGGAGATTATCTTGTTTTGGAGCAGAGTTTCATATTTCAAGCGGGCTTGTGGTTTTGGAATTAATAGTTAATTTAAGTACAGTTAGAAAACAATATAAATAAGATACTTAAATCTTCAATGGCACTGTTTTTGGGGGAACAAGGGAAAAATCACAATAACAATGTTGGCAAAATAATGATACTGAAATTAGATAAATATTACTACCATAATAATATAAGTAGTATATATATAAATATATATGTAATACTTGAGTCGTGTTGGACACTGTCCTAAGAAACTATTTCAACAATGTGAAATATTTCTCCAGGATTAAACAAGCATTCCCTAATTAAATAAAAGATACATGAATCAGCAAAATTAACATCAATAAGTTAAACTAGAGGATTAGTAGAAACTAGAGGATTAGTAGAAGAAGCCAAAACCATTAAATATTAAATAGAACATAAGAAGAAACCAAGAGATGAGGTGGAAGAACGCGAAGGGAGAGAGCTATATCAAATTGTTGTAGGTTCTATTTAACTGTGAACATAGAGTAAAGAAGAGAATTGAGTGTACTTTCTGATGGATATATGAAGGCTATTTATAGATGGCCAATAGGTTGCAAATGTTGACAAGTGGGCAGCCACTTGTCCAAGTTCTTCCATGCAAAATACCAAGTGTATAAAGTCTTGCCAAGTGTTGAATGTCATGCTTTTTGTAAAGGACAAATATCAGCTTTTGTTGGCTTCTCCAATAAGACTTAGGCATCTTAAAAACACTTTAAAAATTAATTATTTTGAAATAATATAAACATTTTGCCAACAATTTCCACATATTTCAAAAGAATTTATAAGAAGATTAGTTTAACTTGTTGGATAAACATGATTAAAATGCAGTAGGCTTGGTGTGTTCAGGACTATGAACCAAACTTAGATCAATAAAATTTAACTTACAGAATTATTGGTGAAATATAATATTTCTATGAACCAATAAACTCTAATTGTAAGCTAGAGACTTTATCAATCACATTTTGATCGTAATTTTATTGTTCAATGCGGTTTTGCGCCAATAGGCCATGTGCGTGCCTGATATTCATGAGAGTTCTAGAGATTAAACCAAAAATCTCATAGGAACGGCCTCCTTCCACTTCTCATATAGGTAAATTCATCAAGTGTATACTGCTTTAAATACACCATCCGTAAGGACTATGAATTCATTAAGAGTTAATAACTCATCCCTCAATTTTTAGTAGCAGTTCAAGCACTCTCAGTTAGTGCGCAATGTCAATATCGACTTGTTATTACCCATATGAACCTACTTCATGGGATCTCCAATCACATAGGTTGGGTTACCATCTTTATTGACAATCATATTGGCCTTAACCCCATCTCTTTTGAGGTTTGAAGAATTAATTTTCTTCCCACAGGTTTAGTCAGTGAATCAGCCAAATTCAATTCTGACTTCACATAGTCAATGGAAATTATTCCATCTCTCAGCAATTTCTTAATGACGTCATGCCTCAATTTCATGTGTCTGCTCTTATAATTATAAGATTTATTCTTCGTAATAGCAATTGCGGCTTGACAATCACAGTATATATACACAGGAGGCACCAGATCATCCTTTATTAAAGGGATATTAGCAGACAACAGATCATCCTTTTTCAAAGGGATATTAAAAGACAACAAATCATCCTTTTCTAAAGGGATATTCGCATGCAATAGATCATCCTTTTTTAAAGGGATATTAGCTATGAAATTTTTTAACCTCTCAGCCTCAGAACCAGCTAGCTCCAGAGCTACAAACTCTGACTCCATAGTCGATCTAGCAATGATCATCTGTTTAGCTGACTTTCATGATACTGCACCCCCACCAAGGGTGAATACATAGCCACTAGTGGATTTCGTCTCATCTGAATCAGAGATTCAGTTTGCATCACAATACCCTTTTAAAGCATAAGGAAATCCACTATATAAGATACCGTAATTCATGGTTCCTCTCAAATATTTCATCAGTCTCATTAATGCAAACCAATGCTCTTTATTGGGATTATTAGTATATCTACTCAGTCTACACACAGCATAGGCAATGTAAGGCTTAGTAAAATTCATTAAATGCATCAGACTCCCAATAATTTGTACATATTTAGACTGAGCAACTGGGTCACCATTATTCTTTTTTTAATTGAGAATTAGCATCATAAGGAGTGGCTACAGAAGTTACCTCCCTACATTCAAACTTCTTAAGAAGTCTTTCAACATAATGTTCTTGTGACAACATTATACCATCATCACTCTTTATAACTTTAACTTCCAATATCATATTTACTTCACCCAGATCTTTCATTTCAAAGTTAGTAGACAAAAATTGTTTGGTACTTTTCACAATATTTAAACTTGTACCAAATATAAGTATGTCATCAACATATAAACATATTATGACATAATCATTGTCTACCATTTTAGTATAAAAATATTTATCCACTTCAACAGAAGAAAATTTGTTTCTTATTAAAACTTGATCAAATTTCTGATGTCATTGTTTAGGAACTTGTTTAAGGCCATAAAGAGATTTAATTAATTTACAAATTTTATTTTCTTGTCCAAAAATAACACATCCTCAGGTTGAACCATATAAATCTCTTCTTTTAAATCACCATTTAAGAAAGCAGTTTTTACATCCATTTGATGAATAAAAAGCTTATAAATTGATGTTAAGGCAATTAAAATTCGAATAGAGAAAATTCTTGTCACTGGTGCAAATGTATCAAAATAATCAATATTTTACTTTTGAGAAAATTCTTTAGCTACTAACCGAGCTTTATATTTATCTATAGACCCGTCAGGATTAAGTTTCTTTTTAAAAATTCATTTACAACCAATAGCTTTTGCACCAGGAGGTAAATCAGTTAAAATCCATGTATTGTTCTTTATAATTGAATCAATTTCAATTTTTATTTCCTCTTTCCAAAATTTAGCATCAGAAGAAGATATAGCTTCAAAATAATTCAATGGTTCACTATCGACAAGAAAAGTTTGAAAGTCATTTCCATAAGAAAAATATTCATTCCTAGGCCTTTTACTCCTTCTCAGCTCCTCAATATTAGAGGTAGAATCACTTTCTCTTTCAACAGGTGCATGAGAAATTTTATCACACAGTGAAAAAATATGTTCAAAAAATTCTGCATTCTTTGTCTCAATTATAGTATCGCAATCAAGCACATCACTTTTTAAGACAAGGAATCTATATGCAGCACTATGTTCAGCATATCCAATAAGCATGCAATCAGCAGTTTTAGAACTTATTTTCCTCTTTTTAGGTTCAGGCAAAAGAACTTTAGCAAGGCAACCCACACTTTTAAATATTTCAAGTTAGGTTTATAACCTTTCCACAATTCATAAGGAGGCTTATTAATTCTTTTATGAGGGATTCTATTTTGTATGTGACATGCAGATAAGATAGCTTCACCCACAAATTATTAGGAGTATTAGAACTGATTAGCATGGAATTCGTCATTTTCTTCAATGTTATATTTTTCCTTTCAGCTACTCCATTAGATTGAGGTGAATAAGGCGGAGTTACTTCATGAATAATCTCTTCTTTTTTTCACAAAAAGCATTTAAAGAAAAATATTTTCCACCTCTGTCTGATCTAATTCTCTTGATTTTTCTATACAATTGATTTTCAACCTCAGTTTTATAAGATATAAAAGCATCAAATGCATCATTTTTATTTCTAAGCAAATACAACTTAGTAAATCTAAAAAAATCATCAATAAAAGTCACATAATATCTTTTACCACCTTTAGTCATAGTCTGTTTTAAATCACCCAAATCAGTGTAAATCAAAGAAAGTAATTTAGTTTCTCTATTTACTGAAAAACATCATTTTTAGTAATTTTAGCTTCAGCACATATTTCACACTTATCAAAATTATTTGAGTCTAAACCAGATATTAAACCAAGAGACTGCATATTCTTTATATATGAGACATTAACATGTCCTAATCTCGCATACCATAAAGAAATAGACTCAGCCATATAAGCAAAAGTATAAGCTTTTTCACAAATATTATTTAAAATATTAAGCACAAATAAGCCATGGTTACAAAATTCTTTACCCACAAAAATATTATTTTTCGTCAACATAACCTCATTATTTTCAAAAGAAACCTTCATTCCAACTTTTTCCTAATAACCCCACAGAAATCAAACTGATCTGATATTAGAAACATGTAATACATTACTCAATGCCAAAGTTTTACCATATGTGAGTTTGAGAAAGACTTTTCCTTTTTCAAGAACTTGAATAGCCCTTGAGGTCCCAAGATAAATAATTTCTTCTCCTTTCTCAACTTGAGTGTATGACACAAGATCATTTTTATTTATACAAATGTGCCTTGTAGCACCAGAGTCTATCACCCAATTTCTCACATTGGTCTCAATATTTATATTTGAAATGACCACAATAATTATGTCATCCGTTTCAGTCAAATTTATTTTTGACTTAGCGGAATTATCATTTTTTTTAAATATTTTCTTGCATTGAGGTGTATTTTTAATGAAAGTTTTATTGTTAGCTTTGGGCTTGTAACCATGTCTATTTACATACTTGAATTTCGTAGTGCCATAAACATCCGGTAGAAAAATTGAATCAGTAATAGCCAGAACAACACCATCATCAGTATCACCAATAGTTTCAGTAACAATATTATTTGTCATAGTTTCTTAGATTGTTGGGGAACAAGGGAAAAATCACAATAACAATATTAGCAAAATAATGATACTGAAATTACATAAATATTACTATCATAATAATATAAGTAATATATAATAGTATATATATAAATACATATGTAATACCTGAGTCGTGTTGGGCACATTCCTAAGAAACTATTTCAGCAATGTGAAATAATTTCTCAAGATTAAACAAGCCTTCCTTAATTAAATAGAGGTACAAGAATCAACAAAATTAACATCAACAAGTTAAACTAGAGGATTAGTAGAAGAAGGATCCGGCTCCCTTCCAGTAGCTGATCCCTCCATTTCCTCCGGTGGATTATTAAAATTGTTACACATGTCTCATTAATTAATTGATGGTATAGATTTATTTAGCTAACCCACCTTGGTTAATTGTTCACTTTCGTTTCTTCTCTCCTCTTCCCAACTAAATAAGATCTCCTCCTTTCTCCATCCAATTTCCGAATCTCTCAAACAGTATAAATGAACGAAAATACCAAATGCACTTGAGTAAGAAATTAAACAGATTGAATCGAAAAAAAAAAGACAAAAAGAAATATTATATCTCAATCAATTATTTGTTCTTAATTGAAAAATCTTAAGGTTCATTTGGTACCCGGAATAAGATGATGTATTTCAAAATTAAGTTTGAGATAAATTCATACTGCGTTTGATTGACAGTATAAATTTATCTCAGAATAATTTATACCATTAGTATAAATTTTATTTCGGGCTTAATCAAATTAGTCCAATTGAAACTTCAGTAACAAATCGATTTGCGGTAAAGCTAATGTTTGTTTAGCTCTGTTATTAGGGAGTTTCTTTGGGGCTGCTATTGACGGCGACAACTTCAATTCCTTGATACCTTACTAATGGACGTAAATCTTCAACAGCTAATTAATTTCACCAATCAATTTAAATTTTAATCATTGATCACCTGCTCAGTAAAGCCACTACTTTTGATTTGGTTAACCATTAGAGTATTTTAGTTGCAGTTCTTGAAAGATTTTGATGGCGGAATAGGTTCTAGTGATATTATGGAGGAGAGAGAAGATTTTTATGGTTAAAAGGTTGTGGTTAACGGAATAAATCTATACTATCTATTAATTAATGAGACACGTGTAATAATTTTAATAATCCACCGGAGGAAATGGAGGGATCACTGAATAAATCTATACTATCTATTAATTAATGAGACACGTGTAATAATTTTAATAATCCACCGAAGGAAATGGAGGGATCAGCTACTGGAGGGGAGCTGGATCCGTAGAAGAAGCCAAAACCATTAAATATTAAATAGAACATAAGAAGAAACCAAGAGATGAGGTGGAAGAACGTGAAGGGAGAGAGCAATATCAAATTGTTGTAGGTTCTATTTTGCTGTGAACATAGAGTAAAGAAGAGAATTGAGTGTACTTTCTGATGGATATATGAGGGCTATTTATAGATGGCCAATAGGTTGCAAATGTTGACAAGTGGGCAGCCACTTGTCCAAGTTCTTCCATGCAAAATACCAAGTGTATAAAGTCTTGCCAAGTGTTGAATGTCATGCCCTTTGTAAATGACAAATATCAGCTTTTGTTGGCTTCTCCAATAAGACTTGGGCATCTTAAAAACACTTAGAAAATTAATTCTTTTGAAATAATATAAACATTTTGCCAACAACTATAAGGTAGACAAGAGAATAAAAATTCATTGTGAATAGGCAACAACTTGTTTATGTTACCATGGTAGAAAGATTTCACTTGTTTAATGATAAACCGGACTTGTTTGGACTGAAGGCATTTGTTTTGCCACCAGGCGTCTGTCGGAAAATGAGGTACCAAAAGATCCGAATTGCCCTTATTTTTGCTGACTCCTTTGCTGGTTAGAAACTTTTGCTGATGATTAAACAACAGTAAAATGGGGACTTCCTTTTTTGCATGAAATAGTTTTTTGGTCATTCCTAGATGGAAGTTCAGCCTTCAAATATAATGAACTTCAGTCTTGAAAATCTTTCATGTTCGAGAAAAGTAAGAAGAAATGAAGGATCATCTTGACAGAAATGTTAGTGTTGGTATTTGAAGCTTTAAGTAAGAACAGTTAGGCTGTTACATCAGTAAGCTTTTTGGAATAACTTGAACCCCAGCAAGAAATCATGGTCAAATTCAAAGCGGAAAAGGAAGTTCTTACTTGCTTCTAGCATCATTGCAGTGGAGGGAAATATTAAGGAGATACGCTCTAATATCAAAGCATAATGGAAATGGCAAAGTGCTATGGTAGTATGTTGTTCGCATGGCGTATTTATACAGTATGAAATGATACAAGAGGAATGAAAGGAGAATATGTTGTTTTTAGCTGGGTGAAGCTTGAGAACTCTCTTATGGATTTAAAAGGACTTATTATCAAATGGAAAGGAACTCCATTTAAGTTCTCTTTTTTCCTGAAGTTTCATCAAGCCGGAAAGGTTCCCTTCCTTTTATGAGGAAAGAAAAATGAAATCATATTAAAATCTGCTGCTTCTCTTTTTCTTCTTCTGTCAGCAAAATCTGAGAAAAACTTCAGCAAATATTGTTCATCTTGTAGACCATTTTGTGGATTAAGGTAAATTCATAAACTTAAAATTGTTTATATTCTACAGGTCAGCAAATTTCATGGATCCATATAAATGTCCAGAATTGTTTGAACAAAACTTGTACATTACAAGTCTTGTTACTATAATTAGGAGAGACAGATGTGTCGTGCAAGCGAGTAGGCTTGTTACTATATTAGGCTCTTGAAGATAAAACAAATGAAACAATACATGACGATTAAGATGGTAAACTTTCTTAAAATTTGTTTTTACATTCATATAAGTGGTTTTATTAACATTTTTTTTAATTAAATTGTGGCCTAAAAGGCCATTTTATATATGAAAAAACGTAGTTTTATTAACTTAGAAAGTAAAATGAATAATTTTTTTTATTTCAAAAACTTGTTAACTTTTCTTTAGGAAAAGAAAGAGAAGGAAATACAAAAACAAGTTTATGCTTCTGTCTAAATAACTATGCAAAATTATAGATGAATAACACTTCCATGGAACTTCTATATTTAAAAAAGATAACTTAGGATAAGAAATAGATTAAATATTACAAGTAGCTTTTTAGGAAAAATGGATTTAATCATAAACCTCAGAGAAATCCAGCAATGAATCACACATAACTCTAATCATCACATTGAGCTATATATTCTTCGTACAAAAAGAAAGCTAATTTTCTTGGTTAAGACTTTGTTGGAATCTCCTTACAGATGGAGATGTATAGCAAATCAGAAGTTCTGATTATCTAATGTAATGTGGTTTGGACTGTATCTATTTGAAGTAGAGTCTTTTGTTCGGCTATCAGCCGGCTGCTGGCAAATCAGGCTTGAAAAGTTTGAGGTTGTCCTTGCTTTTGCTGTCCTTCTATTTTTTACTTTCTTTTTTTGTTTGGTACCTTACATATGATTATATAGATGGAAAACTAATATGAAAAGAGCAGAAGTTTTTTGTCCTTATGGTCTGAATAAAATGAGCCTCATTCTCTAGTGAGAATAGATTCACAAAACCATTTATACTGAAGAGATTTGTCAAAAGGAAGAACGGGGCATCTTGAAAAGTTTTTTGGTTTGGCTTCCAGTAAAAAGAGAAGGACTTTTTCATATAAAAAGCCATGGATTCAAGTCTTGCAAATAAAGGAAAGGATCAAATGCAAAGTTCTCATTGTGCTGAAGAAAAGAAGGAAAGCTCTTGTCTGCCTTCAGCATCATGCACAATTCTGCAGAAGCGTTATTGTGGAGGAGACCTGAGAGAGAAGCACCATGATATTCCATGCAGCAACACTTTTGGATCTCATGTACAATCAACAGTAAGCATATTCAAAATGGCACGAGCACGATTACTTCAGAAGACCTCCAAGAAAGAGGACAGTGGTCTGTCTCCTAAAGCTTCAGAAGATTTTGAGCTTGCTCTTCTGCTTCAAGACTCTGCTGAAATGTTCTCCAAGAGACACTACGAACGTGCAACGGAGTTACTAAGCTTGTGTATCCTGTCTGCTTCTCCTGCAGGTACTCCGGTTCAAAGAGTTGTGTACTGCTTTGGTGAAGCTCTTCGAGAGAGAATTGATAAGGAGAAGGGAACATTACCACCTAACAGACCTCAAGGTGGGGAAGAGAAACCATTTGATATGGAAGAGGTTCTGCTGACTCCTAAGCCTTTTGCATTTATATGCTATCAATCATCACCTTTCTTCCAAGTGCCGCAATTTGCTGGAATTCAAGCCATCTTAGACAATGTCAAGTCAGCAAAAAGGGTTCATTTAATTGATTTTGGAATCAAAATTGGTTCGCACTGGGCAATCCTCATGCAAGCTCTTGCTAATATAGGTGATTGTCCACTTGAGCTTCTCAAGATAACAGCTGTTGGAACATCAAAACAGATGGTTGAAGAAATAGGAAAAAGATTGTCATCTTTTGCTGCTGAAAACATGAAGTTTCCCTTTTCCTTCAAGGCAGTGGTGTCAGAAATGAAGGACCTCAGTAAAGATCTCTTTGAATTAGATACTAATGAAGTTGTGGCAGTTTACTCAGAGTATAGTCTTGGGGGCATGTTAGCTAGGCCCAATCACCTGGAAGCTGTTCTAAGATTGATTAAAAGCCTCAATCCTTGTGTGATGGTTGTCATTGACACAGAGGCAAATACTAACGTGCCAATTTTTATGGACCGTTTTAATGAAGCACTGTTTCTGTATGCTGCAGTCTTTGACTGTTTGGAGGATTGCATGGGACGAGACAATCAATACAGGATGACATTTGAAGGAATTTTCTTGAGAAAGATCATTCACAATATGATCACTTGTGAAGGGGAAGAGAGGATCTTCCGCAATGTAAGGCTGGAAGTATGGAGAGACTTGTTTGAAAAGTTTGGTATTAAGGAATCAGAATTGAGCGAATCATCCTTGTACCAAGCAAATCCAATGGCTGATAGGTCTGCTCATGGTTTTTGCACTCTAGATATGAATGGCAAGGGCCTTATTATTAAATGGAAAGGAACTCCAATGATATTTACTTCAGCCAGGAAGTTTCACCATGACTGATAGAATCCCTGCTTGGTGGGTGTAGCATGGAGCCTATCTATGTAGAACGTAAAGAAGCATATGGAAACAATTCTTCTTGTTCTAAGAAGTTTTAGATCATAACCTGATGTAAACTGAAAAACCAAGTTATCGAAGACGTTATGTCTCTTTATTTTCATTTTCTATCGCATGTGTTGCTTCTCTACCTGCCTTAGGTCAACATTTTATCTAGTTCTGACTTCTTCTTTCAACACCATCTACTAAAATTTATTCCATAATTTCTCCACAAAGGTCTTTATGCAGCAATCTTTGATATCTTAGAGACTTGCATGGGGAAAAATAATCAGTACAGGTTTCCAACTGAAACAGTTATTCTAGGAAAAGTCATTCATAACCTACAAAGACCAAGTATATTGAAAGGCTTCAAATATCTTTTTTTCTTTTCCTGTCGCATGTATCCTCTATCTGTGTCAACTCTCTCTTTGTAGTCCCTGCAATATGTTATCTAGGAGATCAAGATAGTTTGTTTAATTTTCCATGTCAGATGTAGATGCAACATCTTTTTAGCCTTTCTTTGTTCAACAGCATGATTGGTCGTCTTTGCAAGATTAGATAGATCCATAGAAGTAACAGGATTTATGGTTTTATACTCCATTTTATCTCACTTTATTGTTTTACACTCCGTTTTATAAACTTTAATTTAATTCAACCTTCCTGTTAGAATTTTAATCAGAGAACAGAAGAAACTGTGTAAGGAAACTTAGTCTAAGAGTTAATTTTGTCCTGTAGAATGATGTGAATGAAAGCCTTGTTCTTGGATTGCACGTTGTTTTATATGAATATTGCACTTTCATTGTCTGTTTTCTTAAAGATCACCTCCAAGGTATTGCCGTCCTAAGGTTTATTTGGAATATTTTCATGGTCCTGTTCTTTAATTTGACCACATCTGTTTGGACTGTTGTCCTTTCTTCTGCTAACAGCCTTTAACTAATGATTTAACTAAATAAAATGACATGATAGGGAGAAATTCTCTGTCTCAAGTAATTAATATATTATCTTGGCGGTTCACACTATTGCCAAAGATGAGACTCATGCTGAAGCAGTGAAAGATGCAGAAATTTTTGAAGTTCCCAATAATCTTGCAATACTTTTGATGGACAAAAACACGTATTCATATCTTCATGACGAAAATAAGAAAAACGCCCTCCTGCCCGAAGCATCACTGGGAATTCTGAGGTACAAGAGTAAGGAAAAGGTGAATGAGATGAATTTAGATATGCCAAGTCACATCTCTGCCTCTCCAGTTCTATCAACAACAACCATCATGAAAATTGCCAAAGAGCAATTACAACTTTTTACCTCACAGAATTATGATGTTTATTCCATTATTTTTAGTCCCTTGATTGCAGATTTGGGCCTCTCTCCTCAAGTTACAGAGGAAGTGGAACTCGCTCTACTGCTTCTAGTTTCTGCTGAAATGCTAGCCAATCGACAGTTACATTGTGCAAGAAAGTTGTTGAACTTGTGCATCAACTTTTCTCTTTCAGCTGGTAATCCAGTTCAAAGAGTTGTCTATTATTTTGCTCATGCACTTCGAAAGAGGATCAATAAAGGGACAGGAATACCAACTATAGCAGCAAACGTTGATGCAGTGAATCCAAATGATATGGAAGAAGTTCTCATGGATCCATGTACTGATGTTATAGAGACTGAACAAATGCTTCCCTTCCGCAAAGTAACTCAATTTACTGGAATTCAGGCGATCTTGGACAGTATTAAATCATTCAAGAGGATTCATTTGATTGATCTAGGGATAAAAACCGGATCACAATGGACAATCCTTATGCAAGCTCTGGTTGGTAATGGTAGATGTCCACCGGAACTGGTCAAGATAACAGCGGTTGGAACCTCTTTGATTCGAATGCAAGAAATAGGGAAGAGATTGACATCTTTTGCAGATACCTTGGATATACCTTTTTCCTTCAAAACAGTTGTATCTGACTTGAGAAATATCAGGAAGGACTTATTTGAGTCAAAGGTTGGTGAAGTTGTGGCAATCTATGCTGACTCGCGTCTTTGGACCTTGTTAGCATGGCCTAATCACTTGCAATCTCTGATACAAGTTATCAAAAGCTTGGATCCATGTGTAATGGTGGTCACTGAGATAGAGGCAAATACTAACACGCGAGAAGTAGCTCAAGGAGTATATATAGGAAAGATTATTGAAAATGTAATCACATCTGAGGGAGAAGAGATGGTTCATCGCCATGAGAAGCTTGGATCTTGGAGGGCCTTATTTGAAAGATTTGCCATAGAGGAAACAGAACTGAGCCACTCATCCTTGTACCAAGCAAAGTTACTGGCCGAGAAGTCTACATGCGGAAGGGAACCCCAATTAAGTCACTTTCTGCATGGAAGTTCCACCATGTCTGAATAACAAGGATGTGCTAATAAGATAGCTTTTATTTTGTTTTCATGAGGTTGTTCCTCTTGTTTTGCTCGTGTTTCTTGGTTCAAATGTCCAGCCTAGTAGTGATATTATCCATTTTGGGACTAGGTCCATACGAATTTAAAACCCGTCACTAGGATTTAAGGTTTGCTTCCTTATATACTCAGCATCTCTCCCGTGTTTTATCGATGTGGGATTCACCTAGGGTGTTACATACATCCCCCTTAGGGACTCAACGTCCTCGCTGATAGATTCTTTTGATCACAATAGAAAACAAACAAAACTCCGAAGTCCTAATCACGCGGAAGCAAATAGGAAAATATGTGTCTGTCAGCATCATTAGAACTTCTGAAGAGATTTAACACTAACTTGACGTGTTAGGTGGTAGTGGTTCCATCTTTGCTTCCTATTTCATTACATAAACAGACACCTTTAACCCTTTGACATTGACGTTAGAGGCTCTCTATCCAGCCTAGCCCTTTATGGAGTTAGCACTTAGCAAACCAAGAGAAAAAAATTCCCCGATATAATAAAGAAAGCAAGAAGGGGCAACGCCGCATTAAAACTTGCACTACATATTGTTATGACGTGGCAGTAATGATCATATGAGTGAAGTGCAAGATTAAGAAGTGACGAGAAGCATAGTGAGAAATGTTCCGGTACTCCATGCAGCAGTAGTAGCTACCAACTACCTTCAACTGAAAAGTTAATGCAAATAGCTTGCCCAGATTACCTCCACCAACTGGTACAGTTGCATATTCTAGTTTGCCAATTATATTGCCTCCTCAGATTGCAGAAGATTTCGATGTGGCTTGTTAAATATAACTGGTAAAATAGTTTAATATGTTCTGACAGTGTCCAAATGCATGAAGAACAGGTAAAGAGAAGAGAAAAGGAGAGGAGCCAAATTTATTAAAAATACTATCAACCAAATTTAGTTGTGGCTTCTGGGATTCGAGCCCAGGTCTCCACGGCCACAGCATGGAATTCTTACCACTAAACTACAACCACTTGGTGTTTGCAGTGTTTATGTTTATGTTATGTTCTCCCTTTCTGTTACGCCTATATAATTTAAGTTTTTCCTTTCCTGTTTCTTCTTCTAAAATAATACTTACAAGAATAGAAAAAAAGGATCAATTTTAATTGATCTACTCAATTTCTCTTAATCCTCAAAAGTAGAGACGTTTGGATTGCTTCATTTTCATCAATTTCCCCGCTTAAATTGATGCACAAATATTCTCCTTAAACATTGAACAACATTAAATGGGAATTAAATCTTTTCGAAAGCACACTAGAGGTGAATCAATCTGTGGAACGTTGAAAAGTCTAAAATCTTTTGTCATTGAAAGTTGAAGTCTTGAAGAAGACTAAACATTTTCTTTCCACATAGTAATTGAACGTCAATGAAATTTATAAGCATATTGAAGAAGACTAAACATTTTTCTCCACAAAATAATTGAAGGCCCATAAAAGTTATAAACATACAAAAGTTGCTTGAAGGTTAATATAAAATAAAATACTTGTTTATGTAATTGATGGTCCATAAAATTTGCAAACTTACAAAAAGTTGTTTGCCAGACAACCAACATCACAAAGAAATAAAGGAAGTTAAAACACCACTCAGTGATTGCTTTAAGAACGAATTCTCTTGTTGGTACTAAATTTTCCATCAAACAAAATGCCTATTTTTTTTTTATTTTTTTTTTGTGAAAATGAATGTGCATTGCTAAGAAAATGCCTATTTAACGAGATTTGAATAGTCTTTCTCACATCTCACTTATGAGAGAGAGAAGCAGTGACATTAGTTTCAGCAGAAATGTCCCAAACTCTATCAGAAACCCCGAAGTTGAGGTTATATTGGGGCTGCTTGTTTGGGGAAAACAATTCAAAATGTTTCTCCAACTCCGGATTCTTGTTATTCTCATCAAATATGGCAAATAAATAGGTCTCAAGAGGCTCAGGCTTTCTTGGAGTACCCTCTTTAGCATGTTGAATTAAGTTCCTCAAGTAAGTTGCTGCATTGTCTGTTGTGGCTCCAAATCCACCAGCAGATGGCCATCCACTCTCTGACACAACAATGTCTACATATCTCCCTCCTGGTACCTTGTTGAGGGCAGCATATACAGAATCCAGCATTGCATCAAATAAATTTTTATATTGTCGTGAACCATCTTGTACCACCTTAGGTGCTGTAAAAAGAGCATATGGGAGAGAAATCTGTCCTGGATTAGCCGAATAACTAAAATAAGGGTAAATGTTAACGAGCAAAGGTGAATTTTATAAATTCAACCACCCGATCAACAAACCACCTAGCATCGTTCCTGAACGAGCCCTGTGATGGTGGATAGGAGTTTCCAATCAAGGTCATGTCTACGGAAGTTGAGACTTTGATGTCGTTTTCCAAACCAGCAAAGTTAATTGCATTATAAATGTTATTCATGGCAGAAATAAGATGTGAGGTAAGATAAGATGTGCCTGTTACAGGGTTGATTTCATTTCCAACAACAATAAACTTAATTTTAATATCTGGCCAGAAATCTCTAACGTTTTTCTGTACCCACCAAATCGCATGTTCAATGCCGGAAGCAATATGCTTGACATTTGAATTGGGAAGTCCTAGCATAACTTCAATGTTGGATCCTCTTAAGGCTTGTAAAGCTCCGTGGTTTGGATCATAAAGCCTCAATCTTGTTATGTTTCTTGACTTGTAGAGTTGTATAACTTGGTCATGTGAAGGCAAGTTGTTGCCTAGCATTCCATAGCAAATACCTACTGATTGAGCCCCTGTTCAGTAAGAATTAGAAATGATATTAGAAACATAATCAATTTAGAATTCTTGCAATGTTTAAAAATTACAGGAGACTTGGTAGGTCCAGCCTCCCTCAATAGCAAATAATAACTATGACTAAATGAACATTCTGCAAGTTTATTTTGAAAAGATACACAAGTTTGATACGAAAAACAAGCAAATTGAATAACTATCAAGAAGATTCATATTTTGCAAGACTAGAATTAATTATTGACTAGAAAACTCTATTGTTTAGCTTTTCTTTTTAGCAATTTTTGCTGCAGAGTGGGAGAGAAACCTGCTATCTCAATGCTGCTGGCAACAAGTAGTAATCCTATTAGTGTGGTAGCAGCTATTTGGGGGGTTAGTATGTTTATGGGATGTAGCCATGATGAGAAGGCTTGATGGTAGATAGAAACTAACAAGTTGAAATTCAGATCTATTTATTTTGCAAGAATATAATGTTTATTACTACTATTTGTTATTCTTAGGCTATTGAAGTTAAGAGCCGCCAGGGGGGGCTGTTTATTGTAATCATTCTAATTCTACAAATAAGCTGCAGCCCCAAGTTGCAACAATAGTATTATTGGAAGCGCTTTGGCATTTACGTAGAGATCGGTCGTCAAATAATTCAATATTATAGTGGCTGCTTTTTCTTTCATAAGTTTTTTAATGGCGGCTTTTTTGTGGAGGCAGCAATCAGGTTTGACTTTAAAGTTCAAACTATAATGATACTTTGCAAGAGTTTCTGAACCCACCAAAGAGAGCTACTTCCCCAGTGAAGGCCATGTAGAATTATAGATAAAAATATTTTAAGTTTTTGTAACTATAATTTAGTCCATTTATGGAGCAAATTTTGCCGATGGTCATTCAATTTTACGTTTAGCACTTAACAAAAAGTAAATTTTACCTTAAGTTTAATATTTTGTACTAAAAAATATGACATGACACTTCAAAATAAGTTAATGACATTTAGGATGATTTCAAAAACCTCCTTCAAGATTTTGCTTCATAACATTAATTTCAATTGTGGTTTGCGATATTATGAGGGTGTTTGGCTAAGCTTATAAATAATTTTAGCTTATTTATGTGTTTGATAAATACCCAAAGTTCTTATAAGCTAAAATCAGTCATAAGTTGGTCACTCTAATTTATGATTTTTCATCATATAAGCACTTTTAATTTGATCAAAAGTTATACTATTTTATCCTTAATATTTTTTGCAAAATAAAGCATGTAACTTCATATCCATTTTATATCCGTCGTTTCTCCTTTTCTTTACAAAGATAGTATCAAATCTATAACTTTTCTTAAAAAATTTAAAGGTATTTTAGTCATTTTAATAAAGTAACTTAATAGCACTTCTTTTACCAAAAACGTTAACTGCTTGCTATGATTCATGTTTCAAATATTTTTATAAAAAAATCAAAATAAGCAGATAAGTATAATTTCCTGAATCACAAAAGAATTTAGTGTTACCCAGAGAAATTAGGGGGAAAGTCGTCGAAATTAATCAACAACAACAATAACAAATCTTGTGTAATTCCACAAGTGGAGTACTCTATGAAATGTAGAATGTACATATACCATAATTACTCCTAACTTGGTTGAGACATAGTTTTCAATAGACTCTCGGCTCAAAGAAAGATGTAAAAGAACGTAGTAGCAAGAAGCAGAAACAATAACAAGATAAAGATTATCATATTATATTATAAGTAGAAAGCCTCAAAATTAAAAATTAGATTACGAAATTGCCCTTCAAAAATCTATAAAACTTTATATAATAATTTTGTCCTTCATCAAAATAAAAATACCTTCTATTATTATTAATTTCTAAAAAATCTTAAAAGCCTACATTCAATTTGTATTGAAGAACACAATATTTGTAACATTCCTACAAATTTTTCAGAAATCCAAAAGGCTCATTTATCTTTCCTCACCTTACTTTTATTTTTTTCTTCCTTTTGTTTTACTTTTCTAAAAGTTTTAAATACATCAATAATTTTTTTGATCCTTTTCCCCTCCTTTTATTAAAATAAGTCTTTACATATTCTAACTGAAATAATGCTTGATTAAACACTAAAGCAAATCAATCTGAACATAATTTTAGTTTGAATTTTTTTTTCATCATGGTAATTCTTTTTTCCTTTAGCCTACATTGCTAGCTATTCCTTTCTACTTCCTAACCTTTTCTTTTTATTATGTTGAATTTAATAACAATTTTCTTTATGTTTCTTTAATTTGTTCAGGGAATAGAAGAGTAGCAAGTAGACCAATGAAAGAGATGATTACATCATATAGGAATGAAGTTGTATGTTTTTAGAATGGAGGGTTAGCTCTGGTTTCTCCCGGTGTATGTTAGCTTAACTTGTGCCTATCCATGGAAAGGAAGACTAAAGCTACGATTCCTATCATAAATTGCTCGCAGGGGAAAGGGGATAATCTGGCCGCGACAGTTGGAGGTTCTACGAAGCAAGGGCGGGGTTTCCAGGTGGCAATGGAACAGTAACAGGGGCGGAGAAATATAAATTGATTTCTGACATTGTAGGGGGGACTTCTGGTACTAGCAGAGGTAGTGCGATGGCAGAGCAAGCTCAATCACCATCACAGCAGGTGAGTCCAGTGAAACACTTCACACCTAAGGAGAGAGTGCAAGTTGAAGAATGGCTTCAAGCTACTGGATCCAGCTCGGGGAAGGCGTCTTGGGTAGACCAAGTAGAACAATCTGAGGGGGAGACGATTATGGAGGTTAATCCAGGTAAAATAGGAGTCAGGGCTAGTGTGTGGGATAGCTTTGATATATCAAAAATCACAAATGTTGGGTTCAAATTGGACTTTGTGCGACCAAATTCTATGGGGAATTAACTAATTGTGGACATCGATGAGGAGGATATCTCTTCTGAATTGAGTATTGGAAACATGTTATTGTTTGTTATATGCTTGGTTCATATCCACCCTTCACTATTTTAAATGTCTATATCCAGAGAATGTGGGGAAAGCATGGGATAAATAAGGTGGCAATGATGAAGAATGGTATAGTGTTGGTGAGGTTTGAATTAGCTGAGGGGAAGAATGAGGTTATACAAGGGGGTATCTATCATTTTGATAATAAACCCTTGATAGTCAATGCTTGGAGTCTGGATATGGAGTTTACCAAATCTGAACTGCACTTAGTACCTATATGGGTGAAGATGCCGGGGCTAGATTTTAAGTACTGGAGTGCCAAAGGCCTGAGTAAACTGGGCATTCTGGTGGGAAAACCTCTTATGGTAGACCAGAATACTGAGAAGAAAATGGGGTTGAACTTTGCTAGGCTGCTTGTGGAGGTACAAATAGATGTTAAGTTACCTGAGATGATTTATTTTCGGAATGAAAGGAGTAAGGTGATAGAACATGAGGTTACCTATGACTGGAAACCATCCATTTGCAAATGCTGCCCTAAGTATGGTCATACAGAAGATGTGTGCAGGAAGAAGAAAAATGAGGTCAAGCATGTGGAGGGGAAGCACGGTACAAAAGTCCAGGAGAAAGGGGAAGGGCATCGAGCCTCAACTCCTACTAAATCTCTTACTTCAAGTCCGCAGAAAGATGCCACTGAGGGGAAACCACAGCCCAGTCTGAGACAGGTTGATTGGAGGAATCAGAAGCAAGGGAGGCACTGGAAAACACCACACTCTGATGAAGACCAGCAGTTATACAAAGGGGGAACTAGCCTGGTGACCATTACTAATACTTTCAAAGCACTTGGAAAGGAGGAGGGTGAGTCAAGCATCATACATGTTGAGGGTGGGAGGGGAAGTAGTCATACTCTACCCCACTCGGGGGATGATTAACTTGCTTTGTTGGAATGTTAGGGGCCTCAATGACCCTAAGAAGCAGTAGGAGGTTAAACTCCTCTGCAAGGAAATTGAAGTTGGCTTAATGTGTTTTGTGGAAACTAGAATAAAGGAGAATAAAGTTCGGGAGATAGTGGATCATATGTTTGGAGGTTGGGGGTTGGGAGTTTCATAGTAACCATTCAGCTCACTATAATGGTAGGTTGGTGGTGATATGGAGGCCGGACTGGTACAAGGTAGAAGTTAAGCATGTTAGAGCACAAGCTATGACTTATGCTATTACTTGTGTGGATACTCAGTTGCTATTCTTACCAACTTTTGTTTATGCTTTCAACCAAAAGGAGGAGAGAGTAGCCCTGTGGGATTATCTCATTTCTCAGAGTCCCTCTGTTGCTTTCCCTTGGGTAATACTTGGTGACTTTAACTCTGTGCTACACTCAGATGATAGGCTTGGTGGTACGCAGGTCACTACTGTTGAGGTGCTTGAGTTTCAGAATTGTGTGGATATATGTGTCTTTGAGGAACTTCCTAACAATGGCTGCAAATATACCTAGAATGACAGACAAGATGCTCGAATTTTTTCCAAATTGTACTGGACTTTTGTGAATGGGGAGTGGCTGGACCAAATGCCTTGTTGTAAGGCTACAATTCTAGCAGAAGGGGTGAGTGATCACTGCCCTATTGTGGTTAAGGAGGTGGGGGTAGAGGGAAGGAGGACCAAAGAATTAAATATTGCAACATTTGGAGTATGCTATCGATTTTAATAAGATAGTGGAGGATAGTTGGAGGATTAACATCTAGGGTTGTCAAATGTTTAAAGTAATGAGGAGGTTAAAGCTGCTCAAGAGTAGTCTGAGGAAACTTCATTAGGTTCACTTTAGTAATGTGGTTAAGCAGGCTTAAGCAGATAGAAGTGCAATGCAAGAAGCACAACTAAACTTACAGATGAACCCCTTGGACAGTGAAAAATAGGAAGAAGAAAAGAAGTTAAGGTGGACATATATACAGTCCTCTAAAGTAGCTGAGGAGTTTCTGATACAAAGAAGTAAGGCTACATAGATTAGGCTGGGTGATGACAACACTCATTATTTCTTCTCAGTGATCAAAAAGAGGAAGCTGCTTCATTCTATCTGCCAGATTCAAGATGCAGAGGGACAGAGCCAGTATGAGAATGCTAAGATTGTGTAAGTTTTTGTGGACTATTATCAACATTTATTGGGGGAAGCTGGTAAAAATAGAAGTCAAGCACATGCGAGGTTCTTCCAAAATGGGCATAGACTGACCATAGAACAACAATGTTCCTTGTTAAGTCCAGTGACAGACAAAGAAATTAAAGAAACCATGTTTAGTATTAATTGTAATAAGAGCCCGGGGCCTGACGTCTAAAATAGTGGATTCTATAAGGCTACATAGGATGTTGTTGGGGTGGATGTGTGTAGTGCAGTAAAGGAATTCTTTAGAACTAGAAGGTTATTGAAGCAGTTGAATGCAACAGTGGTGTCACTCATACCCAAGATCAATAATTTTACCAACGCAACACAATTTCGGCCTATCTCTTGCTGTAATATATTGTACAAGTGCATCTCCAAGTTGTTGTGTAATCAACTAGCTGGAGTACTTCCCACCTTGGTAAGTGACACTCAGGCATCTTTTGTCAAGGAGAGATCTCTTGTGCATAATGTGTTAATATGTTATGACATTATGAGACATTACAACAGGAAGACTTCCCCAAGGTGTCTTATGAAGATAGACTTGAAAAAGGCCTATGATATGGTGGAGTGGGGCTTTATAGCTGAAATGTTGAATGGATTCAACTTTCCTAATAAGTTTACTCAGCTGATATTGACTTGTGTTACCACTGCTAGATTCTCCATTGGAGTGAATGGTGTGAGTAATGGCTATTTTAAAGGGAAGATGGGATTACGACAGGGGGATCCCATCTCCCCGTTGTTGTTTGTGATGATAATGGAGTACCTTCCAAGGGTATTGAGACATATGAGTTAGCTTCCAGACTTTAGATACCATCCTATATGCAAGGAAGCTCGTTTGACTCACTTGACTTTTGCTGATGATCATATGATCTTTTGCAAAGCCACCTCCCAGGCTGTGGGCAGAATCATGGAAGCTCTCATGCATTTTTCTGCTGTTACAGGATTAGTTGCAAATAATGATAAGTCAAATATGTACATTGCAGGAGTTGATGATAGCAGGAAGGTAAGGTTGCTAGAACAGACTGGTTTTGTCCCTGGCAGATTCCCAATGATATACCCGGGGTTGCCCCTGTCTCCAAAGAAATGGAATAAGATGGATTGCCACTAGCTTTGTTTAAAGATAACTGAGAAGATTAGAGCTGCATCTACAAGACATCTGTCTTATGCAGGAAGATTACAAGTCCTGAATTCTGTCTTGTTTTCTCTGCACAATTTCTGGGGTGCAGTTTTCATTTTGCCTCAATCTATCCTGAAAGAGGTGGACAAGATATGTAGGAATTTCTTATGGGGTGCTATTGAGGGAACTAAGAAGGTGGCTTTGGTAGCATGGAATAAGCTGTATCAACCAAAGAAATGTGGTGGCTTGAATTTCAGGAACTGTCAGTACTGGAACCTAGCAGCTGTGGGGAAATTTACCTGGCAGCTAGCTACTAATAAAGAAAGTTTATGGATAAGATGGGTGCATGGGGTGTATATGAAGGAAGGCCATAATATTTGGGAGCATCTACATGCTGTAGATAGCAGTTGGTATTGGAAGCAGCTCAACAAAGTAAAAATGGAGATGGTTGAGTGGTACAGGAATGGTGTCTACATCCTCACAAAAGATGGTAAGTACTCCGTCTCTTGTAGTTATCAGGCTTTAATAGGAAGGGGTGACAAATTTGAGAATGCTAAACTGATCTGGAATAGAGTGATACATCCTAGGCATAGGTTTATCTTGTGGCTAGTTGCCCTGAACAAGCTGTTTACCAAGGATATAATGCTAGGTATGGGGTTGAATTGTGATAGCCCTGATTGTGTACTATGTGAAGATGAGGAAGTGGAGACTCTACAGTATCTCGTTGCGACATGTGACTGGATTAAAAGGGTGTGGCTTGCAGTATCTCAGTGGACTGGACTCTATCTTATCCAAAAGGAGGTTACAGCAACCATTCGAACAATTCAGCATAAGCATTGGTGCAGCTTTAAGAAAGAGGTAATGGTCGCAGTATATGGAGTTGTGGTGTATTTCACGTGGCAGTGCAGAAATAGGAAGTTATACAGGGATCAGAGAGTGGATACAAACATGGTGATTAATCAGGTGCAAGTTATAGTTAAAGAGAGGGTGGAAATGTATAGAGGATCTAAACGGGCCAAGAAATGCATAGGGTTGGTAGAGAAGATATGTGGTTAGTTTTGGTTTTCTGATGCGTGCTCTTATTCCCAGGGGTGACTGGGCAAAGAGTGCTATCGAGTGTGTATATTTATTTTGTCATGGTAATAATATTTACAGTTTATTTCCAAAAAAAAAATTGTATGTTTTAATTGTTATAATAATATTATTGGCAAGAAACTTTATTGAAAGGCTTCTCATCTGTCACGCCCCTAGCTAGGAGGAGTGGACGTCAAGTGAATTATACGAACACCTTCTAAACATATATACTACACTCATGCTAAAGTTGTAAATTGATAAGAAATGATATGGACATCAACATGTGTTTACATATTCTGAAACATAGATAACTGAAGGGCACACTAGACAAACTATACAGCTGAAACAAAATTATGTCTAAGAAGCCTCTAAAGAGTCTGCAACTGAAAATCTGATAACTAGTCGGGACAGGGCCCCGACATACCCAACATATGATATGTACATGAATCCAAAACATGTAACCTAGGCATCTGATAGCTCCAGAGAGAGGTGGAGCTTACAAACTGATCAACCGAAAGGCACTGGTCTACTGTGGATGTCTGCTAGCCTGAGTACCTGAGCCTACATTCATAAAATGCAGCGCCCAAAAATAAAGGGACGTCAGTACATATGAAACATGTACTGGTATGTAAAGCAGACTGAATAACAAGTAGACATATAAGAATGCTCACTGAATTGAATATCAAAGATAGGAAAATCTGAGCATACACATACAGGGAATGTAATCTGAAACTGAAAGTGAAACTAATACAATGACTAATATCAGGGGTCCTTATATAACGTCTTATACACTACTTAATTACATATGTTTAAAATCCCTAGAATTTGCCTAGGTGACATCTTTACCCTTTTACATAGTTTATCTACTCTTTATGTAATACTAACTGTCAGGAAGTCACAAGATGGCCTGTTGTCGACGATCGGTGACACCTGTTTGGCATCTGTAGCCAACTATCACAACCATGTGTGAAATCTCATAGTATGGATAACGTGGTCTGTCAAGGTACGCCCTCCAGGGCTCCTGTAAGGTCTGCCCGCAGGTCTGTCTAGTTAGAGGAATCCACGACGAGAAGTTCCAGCTGACTTTGTTTGAATTCTGTGCACAGAATAGCATGGCACGTAGTGGCCCTAATGATACCCACCCCACGCTGCAGAGTAGGCTATAATCTCATCTTGCTTGTAAAAGCTCATAGTAAGCAACTTATAAATCATATAACTCATTATCTAAATATTGATTACTTTCTTTTAGCTGAAGAATCATATATCTATGTGATCTATATACTCAGGTCTATTTTGTGGCCAATTAATTTCTCTAAGTTCGTGACATATATGCTCGGTAACTTCTAAGAGTTTCAACTGAAGACATGTATGATCGTGTGAAACATGTGACTTATTTGACTAGAAATGAGTACTATAACTCTATGGGTTTAGAACTCCACTCGAGAGAGACCTATAATAGAAGTAAGCTTTTCTTTCAAGAAGCATATAATCTATGACGACCTTTATAGGAGGAACATGTGACTCTAGGTCGTGCCTTGATGGCAAAAAGAGGTTTTAGCTTTACATACCTTACTTCGAGACTCTCTCTCCTTTATGTAGCATCATTGGTTCCCGTCAAACACTCCTTATCTATGACATAACAATATATTCAATAGTATAAGTGACTAACCAAGAAATATGGCAAGGTCGGGAAGATGATAATAGCTTACGAGCGACAAGCTTAGCAAATAAGATAATTAAATGGTGTATCATCACACCTCTCTCTTTTCCCCTTATCAACTGAACTATGACCACCAATGAAGTCAATATTAATCCCTCCATCAATTCCTTACAATATGCAGCCCATTCCATATCCCAAACAAGGTCATAAACTTGACCCCTCAACTTTAAATACCGCCTCGGGAGTTCTTTATTTAGTAGAGTTTAAATGACCCTTTAAGCTCATAGATTAAGTTGGGAGAGAATTATAACATTTAATACAGTGATAGGAAGCCAAATAACATATAAACAACATCTTCAATCCATTTAGGCATTTTATCAAACACTTGATGAGGGACAAGCTTGCAAGAGCCATAGAAATAGTGTTTGCTATACCTAGAGTCCCTCCTTATCGCAGCAAGCTTGCTGCCTCAATACAGCACAATACACACCTCGTTTAGTCAACAATACAACCATTACAGCCCTCTACATACCCCCTCCTCACCGAATATATTAGTTACAATGGGTAAAACATGGACTCACGGCTTCCTTTCACCGTCCCGTGAGTCCTACTCGTAAACTATACTTAAAACAACTCGTAGAGTCATATTTATAGGGATAGAACAGCAGCCATACCTTTATAAATAAAAATACAATCCCTGCACCCTTTTTATCTTCAAGAACAACACATTTTCCTTCAAGAAAACACTTGACTAAGTATGTTTTCGTGACCTACGATGAAAAATACACTTGATTCTTGAAAGAATTCACTTACCTTAGGCTAGGGAGGTCTTGAGATGAAGAATAACTGAAGAAAACAAGTGTTAAGCAGGTCCCTTTGTATAATTATCCATTCATAACCTTATCCTTTTGGTTCATAATTATTCCTTCACGTTTACGAGTTGCACGCGTATCTTAAGTTCGGGGCACTACATTATTCCCCCTTGGGATCATTCGTCCTCGAATGAAGGATACGACTCAAAAAATTTCTAAATTTACCTTTTTCCAAAAAAAAATTGGCAGAGTTTCCCTTATAAACTGGCCTATCCAAAACCTGTCAGCTAACTAAAACACATAGAATACGCTTCACAGAGCGTCGCAATAAGAGAATAATATTCAACAGGTACCAACGAGGCTCCGCTTAGCCTTATAGGAATGAAAACTATTGTAGTTAATATATATCTTACCTCATACTCCTTCAACTTTACATCTCAACTCTGAGGAACATATAGAACTCTTGAATCATAGGCACGTATCAAGTACCTGAACATTTAGCATATTGATAAAATAGTATTAACAAATATGACTAAAATTGATACTCAAATGAAAGGAGTAATGATCTTAAAACCTTATGGTTGTTCCTTGAATAAGTGAACATATTTGCCTCTCATGTCAGCCTCTGCTTCCCACGTGGCTTCTTCTACATTTTGACTTTTCCATAGGACTTTAACTGAAGCTATTTCTTTCGTTCTCAATTTTCTGATTTGTCTATCTAGTATGGCCACCGGAAATTCTTCATATGATAAATCTCCTGAGAGCTCTATACCCTCTAAAGGGATAACTTGTGAAGGATCTGCTAAGCATTTACGTAACATAGACATGTGAAAGACTGGATGCACTGCTGCTAACTCCAGAGGTAAATCAACCTCATAGGCTACTTGGCCAACTCTCTTTAGGATTCTATAAGGACCAATATATCTAGGGCTCAACTTACCTTTCTTTCCAAATCGCATAACCCCCTTCATAGGCGATACCTTCAAGAATACCCAGTCATCAACTTGAAACTCTAAATCTCTGCGCCGCACATCTGTATAAGATTTATGTCGGCTTTGAGCGGTCTTCAGCCGCTCCTGTATTAGCTTTAACTTTTAAACTACTTGATGGACAAGATCTGGTCCCAATATTTGAGCCTCACCTACATCAAACCAACCAATAGGTGATCTACATCGTCGCCCATAAAGAGCTTCAAATGGAGCCATGCCAATACTGGAGTGATAGCTATTATTATAGGCAAATTCTATGAAGGGAAAATTATCATCCCAATTGCCTTTAAAGTCCAGAATGCATGCTCTCAACATGTCTTAGAGTGTCTGAATAGTGCGCTCGGCTTGGCCATCCGTCTGTGGATGAAATGTGGTGCTAAGGTTCACTTGTGTTCCCAAACTCTCCTAGAATGACTTCCAAAAGTGTGAGGTGAACTGGGCACCCCTATCTGAAATGATGGACATTGGGATTCCATGCAAGCAAACAATCTCTCTTATATATAGCTTGGCATAATCTTCTGTGGTACTGGTTGACTTAACTGGTAAGAAGTGGGCTGATTTTGTTAATCGATCAATGATCACCCAAATAGAGTCATGCTTGTGAAATGAGGAAGGCAAACCTGTAACAAAATCCATGTTAATGGCCTCCCATTTCCATACTGGAATGCTCATAGTCTGAGCTAGGACACCGGGCCTTTGATGTTCTGCTTTCACTTGCTAGCAGTTGGAGCACTGTGCTACAAACTCTGCTATATCCCTTTTCATGCCATTCCACCAGTAGACCTCTTTAAGGTCATGGTACATCTTTGTAGAGCATGGATGAATGGAATTCCGGGAACAATATACTTCAGCCATTATTTGTTGTCTTAGACCATCTATATTAGGAACACAGAGTCTTCCTCGGCACCTTAAGGAACCATCCCCCACCACTAATGATGAATCCGTAGTGTTCTACATAATCACACCCCCATCTTCAGAATCTATAAGTCGAACTCCTAGACTGGCTAATCTGTGAACATCTCATGCTACTTCATGTTGAGCGGGTGACAAATGTGCTAGGCTGCCCAGAGAAACGCGACTGAGAGCATCCGCTACAATGTTAGCTTTACCGGGGTGGTAGAGAATATTGACATCGTAGTCTTTCAGCAACTCTAGCCACCTTCTCTGCCTCAAATTCAACTCCTTTTGCTTGAAGATATATTGGATACTCTTATGGTCTGTAAATATGTCAACATGTACCCCATACAAATAGTGGCGCCAAATCTTAAGTGCAAATACAACTGCTGTAAGCTCTAAATCATGTGTGGGGTAGTTCTGTTCATGCTTTTTCAATTGTCGAGAAGCGTATGCTATAACCTTCCCATGTTGCATCACAACACATCCTAGGCCGACACTCAAAGCATCACAATAAATGGCATACCCTTATGTGCCCTCTGGTAAGGCCAATACAGGAGCAGTAGTCAATCTATCTTTCAGCTCTTGAAAGCTTCTTTCACAAGCATCTGACCACAGAAATTTGGCTGATTTCTGTGTTAATTTAGTCAATGGGGCAGAAATAGAGGAAAATCCCTCCACAAACCTCCTGTAATAACCGGCGAGCCCCAAGAAACTATGCACTTCTGTCGGAGTGGTAGGTCGAGGCCATCTCTTCACAACCTCTATTTTCTGAAAGTCCACTTTGATACCTTCACCATAGACCACATGGCCAAGAAAAGCCACTGAGTTCATCAAGAACTCACATTTAGAAAACTTGGCATAAAGCTAGTGTTCTCTAAGAGTCTGTAGAATTGATCTGAGATGGTCTGCATGATTTGCCTCATCACGTGAATATATCAAGATATCATCTATAAATACAATCACGTACATATCAAGAAAGGGTTTGAAAACCCTATTCATCATATCCATGAAGGCTGCTGGGGCGTTCGTCAGTCCAAATGACATGACAAGGAACTCAAAGTGCCCATATCTAGTTCTGAAGGCTGTCTTCGGAATATCAACTTCACATATCCTCAACTGGTGATAACCAGATCTTAAGTCAATCTTTGAAAAACATTTAGCTCCCTGCAACTGATCAAATAAATTATCTATTTTGGGTAGGGGGTAATTATTCTTTATTATCACTCTATTTAACTGTCTGTAATCTATACACATTCGCATTGTTCCATCCTTCTTACGTACAAATAGTACTGGAGTGCCCCATGAAGATATGCTGGGTTGAATAAAAACTTTGTCAAGTAGATCTTTCAACTTCTCCTTTAGCTCTTTCAACTCTGTTGGTGCCATTCTATAAGGCGGAATAGATATAGGCCGGGTATCGAGATCTAGGTCGATACCAAATTCAATATCTCTAACCAAAGGTAATCCAAGAAGTTCATCGGGAAACACATCTGGATATTCATTCACAATGGGTACGAACTGAAGAGTTGACACACTTTCCTCTGCTTGAAGGTCTCTGACATGGACTAGGTAATATAAACACCCTTTTGTTATAAGCTTTTGTGCCTTAAGATAGGAAATAAACCTTCCTCTAGGCATCACAGCATTCCCTTTCCACTCCAAGACTGGTTCTTCCGAGAAATGGTATCGAGCAACCTTAGCTCGACAATCAACTATAGTGTAACAAGAGGATAACCAGTCCATGCCCATAATGACTTCAAAATAAACCATGTCCAGCTCTATCAAGTTAGACAATGTATCATGGACACATACTGTTACTAGACACCCATGGTAGATCCTTTTAGCTATAATAGACTCTCCTACTGGAGTCAATACTGCAAATGGCTCACGTAATAACTCTGGCTCTATTCCAAACTTCTTAGCAACAAATGGAGTAACATATGACAGGGTCTCCCCTGGATTTATCAATGCAAAAACATCATAAGAGAAGATGGATAAGGTACCTGTAACCACATCTGAGTAAGCTTCTGAATCCTATCGGCCTGCTAATGCATACATTTGATTTGGGCCAGCTCCTGAACCTGAACCTCTACCTCTAACCCTACCTGTACCTCTGCATGTCTGTGCCTGAGGATCACGAGATAAAGGTGGTGCTAAAGAAGAGGATTCTCCTGCAGGGCCTGTGGACAGTGATTTATCACCCCTTCCCTCATCTCTAAGTCTAGGACAATCACGCATATTGTGACCCTCGAATCCACACCCATAACAAGCAGTAGAGCCATATAAGCACTCTCCGAAATGAGAATGGCCACATTGTCTGCAAGTAGGATGAGGTGGTAATCCCCAACCAGTACCTCTCTGATAGTGAGGGCTTGGTGCCCTAGAAGTCTGACTCTGATCCTGTCTGGACCTTGATGACTGAGTTGGAGCACTAGTTGTGAAGCTGGATGTCGACTGAGCCTGCCTAGGTGGACCTCTGCTGGAGGAAGCCCTGTCACTTCTGTGATACCAGCCAGCTGCCCTAGCCCTCTTACTCTTCTCCCTTTCCGATATGTTTGTCATGCGGTCACGGATGTGATCCTCTGCCTGCTATGCATATGCCATGAGTCTAGCAATATCCATACCATTATTAAGTGCAGCAACCGCACAAGAGTAAATCAACTGATCTCCGAGGCCACCCACAAAGTAATGCATCCTCGCCCTCTGGGTGCTGACTATCTCTGGAGAAAATCTGGACAACTGTGTAAATCGTATGCTATAGCATAAAAATCCATCCACCCTCACTTCCCTAAGCTCTAAAGATAAAAAGTGATCCATAAAGGCCCTCAAGAATTCTTCCCAAACTGCTGGAGGCGCGTTCGGGCCCCTAGAATCGACCCACATCTCATGCCAAGCAATGGCAACATTTTTTAGCTGATAGGAGGCCAATTCCACATCCTCAGTCTCAGATATATGTATAACCCTGAAGATTCTATTGATCTCATCTATAAACTGTTGAGGGTCCTCTTTCACACTAGATCATGTAAACACCAGGGGATTCATCCTGAGGAAATCACAAGCTCTGGATCCAATAGTCTCCCCCTGAATAGTGTTACATGTAGCAACATTTTGTCCTTAGACTTGAGCAGCTACTAACTGGGTGAATAACTATATTGCTCCTCTAAGATCCTGCTTTGAGGCACCTGGTGGTGCTACAGGCAGTGTAGAAACTGCTGTTGATGCTACTGGAGGTGTAGAAACTCTTGTATGCCCTTCTGTTCTAGGCACCTGAAGACTTGGCAAGACCTCTTAAGCCCTGTTCTGATCCGCTAATACTGGAGAATGCTCTATATTGGTTGCCTCCTGATTAGTGTTGGTAGTGTCCCTATGGCCTACATTATCCGTATCTTTGGTAGACATGATCTGTATCACAAATAAGCAGAATTTGAGTCAGAAGTAACTTTCTATGACTTAGCTCTACTGAACGATCTAGATTATAATAGAAGGTCAAATTCCTAAATGCCTGCATAGTCCCTTAATTATAAATGTGGCGCGCAACACATTCATAAGGAAGGTCCTACTAGACACGGCTTCTTAGACTCCCTGGGACACTTGAACCTTGTGCTCGGATACCAAGTTTGTTACTCCCCTAGCTAGGAGGGGCGCACGTCAAGTGAGTTATACGAGCACCTACTAAACATATATACTAAACTCATGAAAAAGTTGTAAACTGATAAGAAATGATATAGACATCAACCTGTGTTTACATATTCTGAAACATAGATAACTGAAAGGCCCACTAGACAAACTATACAGCTGAAACAAGACTATATCTAAGAAGCCTCTAAAGAGTCTGCAACTGAAAATCTGATAACTAGTCGGGATAGGGCCCCAACATATGATATGTACATGAATCCAAAACATGTAACCTAGGCATCTGATAGCTCCAGAGAGAGGTGGAGCTTACCAACCGATCAACCGAAAGGCACTGGTCTATGTGGATGTCTGCTAGCCTGAGTACTTGAGCCTGCATTCATAAAATGCAGTGCACAAAAATAAAAGGACGTCAGTACATATGAAACATGTACTGGTATGTAAAGTAGACTGAATAACAAGTAGACATGTAAGAATGCTCACTGAATTGAATATCAAAGATAGGAAAATCTGAGCATACACATACAGGGAATGTAATCTGAAACTGAAAGTGAAACTAATACAATGACCAATATCAGGGGTCCTTATATCACGTCTTATACACTACTTAATTACATATGTTTAAAATCCCTAGAATTTTCCTAGGTGACATCTTTACCCTTTTACATAGCTTATCTACTCTTTATGTAATACTAACTGTCAGAAAGTCATAAGATGGCCTGCTGTCGGCGATCGGTGACACCTGTTTGGCATCTGTAGCCAACTATCACAACCATGTGTGAAATCTCATAGTCTGGATAACATGGTCTGTCAAGGTAAGCCCTCCAAGGCTCCTGTAAGGTCTGTCCGCAGGCCGTGTAGTCAGGGGAATCCACGACAGGAAGTTCCAGCTGACTCTGTTTGATTTCTGTGCACAGAATAGCATGGCACGTAGTGGCCCTAATGATACCCAGGCTATAATCTCGTCTTGCTTGTAAAGGCTCATAGTAAGCAACTTATAAATCATATAACTCGTTATCTGAATATTGATTACTTTCTTTTAGATGAAGTATCTATGTTCTCTATATACTCAGGTCTATTTTGTGGCCAATTAATTTCTCTAAGTTCGTGACATATATGTTCGGTAACTTTTAAGAGTTTCAACTGAAGACATGTATGATCGTGTGAAATATGTGATTTCTTTGACTAGAAATGAGTACTATAACTCTATGGGTTTAGAACTTCACTCGAGAGAGACCTATAATATAATTAAACTTTTCTTTCAAGAAGCATATGACGACCTTATGACGACCTTTATAGGAGGATCATGTGACTCTAGGTTGTGTCTTGATGGCACAAAGAGGTTTTAGCTTTACATACCTTACTTTGAGACTCTCTCTCCCTTATGTAGCATCGTTGGTTCCCATCAAACACTCCTTATCTATGACATAACAACATATTCAATAGTATAAGCGACTAACCAATAAATATGGCGAGGTCAGGAAGATGATAATAGCTTACGAGCGACAAGCTTAGCAAATAAGATAATTAAATGGTGTATTGTCACACCTCTCTCTTTTTCCCTTATCAACTGAACTATGACCACCAATGAAGTCAATATTAATCCCTCCATCAATTCCTTACAATATGCAGCCCATTCCATATCTCAAACAAGGTCATAAACTTGACCCCTAAACTTTTAAATACCGCCTCGGGAGTTCTTTATTTAGTAGAGTTTAAATGACCCTTTAAGCTCATAGATTAAGTTGGGAGAGAATTATAACATTTAATATAGTGATAGGAAGCCAAATAACATATAAACAACATCCTCAATCCATTTAGACATTTTATCAAACACTTGACGAGGGACAAGCTTGCAAGAGCCATAGAAATCGTGTTTGCTATACCTAGCGCCCCTCCTTATCGCAGCAAGCTTGCTGCCTTAATACAAAACAATACACACCTCGTTTAGTCAACAATACAACCATTACATCCCTCTACATACTCCCTCCTCACCAAATATATTAGTTACAATGGGCAAAACATGGACTCACGGCTTCCTTTCACCGTCCCGTGAGTCCTACCCGTAAACTATACTTAAAATAACTCTTAGAGTCATATTTATAGGGATAGAACAACAGCCATACCTTTATCAATAATAATACAATCCCTGCACCCTTTTTATCTTCAAGAACAACACCTTTTCCTTCAAGAAAACACTTGACTAAGTATGTTTCCATGACCTACGATGAAAAATACACTTGATTCTTGGAGGAATTCACTTACCTTAGGCTAGGGAGGGCTTGAGATGAAGAAGAACTGAAGAAAACAAGTGTTAAGCAGGTCCCTTTGTATAATTATCCATTCACAACCTTATCCTCTTGGTTCATAATGATTCCTTCACGTTTACGAGTTGCACGCGTATCTTAAGTTCGAGGCACTACATCATCACTTCCTCCTATCAAGATATTATTTCATTTTTATAAATATTTAGATATCTTAGACAATGGATACTAAAAACCTTTTAGCTCATGTTGCTTCTTAGCTTTCAATCAATCTACAAATAGTATCGGCTAATTTTTAAAAAATAAATAAAGATATAATAACTAATATTATAAGCCGAATGAAAAACGAGTGTAACAATTGAAGTGACATTATTAATTCACATGCTTTCGAGTAAATTCATGTTCAGGATATAAATTTATTTATATACTTCGAACAACCTTTTTTATTGTGTATAGGAACAATTTCTATCTCCAAAAAATCAATATGGAAACAATGTCGTTAGAAGATTTTTATTTTTATTTTAAATTGACAAGGATATAAAAAGAATGATGACATCTCATTTGATTATATATATTTTTTTCATCTATTTTTATTATTATTACTACAGTATTATATTTATGCTTTAATTTAGCTCGATGAAAAAGATTCTTGAATATGTAAGTGAAGTAGTATCAAGTTTGTAAGATTTTCTAACCTCAACTTACAAGTTGTTACTTTTTTTTGTATGTTTTGATTTTTATTTTATAGCACAAAAAAGTCCAATAATATATGTACCATTTAAAATATATCATTTGCAATACAAAAATTATATTAAACATTTTGAGATAAACGTGCAACGCCCAAAACTAGTAATACAATAATCTAGGCTAACGAAATAACATGTAGTAATAAAAATCTAAGAATAAGAAAAATACAAGAATAATACTAACACTTCGGGAATGGTAAAGCAATATGCCCAACTACCTATTAACCTTCGTTTCTACCCTAATTCTCGACCTTTATACCCTCCTATCAAGGATCATGTTCTCGGTGAGCTGAAGTTGGACCATGTCCTGCCTAATCACCTCACTCCAATACTTCTTAGGCATACTTTTACCCCTTTTTAAGCCCACTGCGGCTAACCTCTCGCACCTCCTTATCGGGGTATCTCATATCTACTCTTCACATGTACGAAATACCTTAACCTCACTTCCCCCATTTTATCCTCCATTGGGGCCACTCCCACCTTGGCTCGAATATCATCATTCCTAATCCTTATATGCCCATACATTCATTTTAGCATTCTCATTTCTATTACTCTCATCTTCTGGACATGGGAGTTCTTAACGAGTTAACGCTTTACCTATATAATATAATAGGTTTAACCATCACTTCGTAGAACTTACCTTTAAGTCTTAACGGCACATACTTATCACGCAGAACACTGTTTGCAAACCTACATGTCATTCACCCCGCCGCAATACAATGTCTGACATCCTCGTCAGTCTCCCCAAACTTGAATTACTAATCCAGGTACTTGAAACTTTCTCTCTTGGGGATGACATGTCATGTGTCACGCCTCACGTCCATGTTCACTTCATGGGCCACATCTTGCACTCCAAGTACTCAATTTCGGTCCTCCTGCTCAACTTGAGACCTTTTGACTCCAAGGTATGTCACCAAACTTCCAGCATCGCGTCTTTGAAATTAATCCATTACATGTAATATATTTTATCAAGCTAACTTGTTATTTTGAGTGTGATATCATATTTTCGGTATTAAATAAGAAAAAATCATATGAAATTTACTTTTTAGTTAACTTGGCCAAATTTGAATGACTTTTAAATGGCAAGAAAACAAGCAAGTAATTCTTTTATGATAAAATCAAAGTTAGATGACCACCGGTGAGATTTAGTCCTCAATATTATACTCTCGCACACCTTCATTCCTCGTTATCCGAACTTATACATCTAAAAAAATCAATTTTTTTAGTATTTTGTACTAAATGTATCTTTTTGTGTGTGAGTTGCATTCATCATGAGTCATGGCTAATGCTTCTCAATTCAAAATTTCAAGAGGTCGTATTTGCAACACCTTCCTTGACACATGTGACATGTGTGGTCTGATTTTAGGGTTTTTTCCCTTCCTTTTTCGTTGGAGAAGATTTTGACCAGAGTTAATAATTCAATTGGTTAAGTTGAGAGTTAGAAATCCAAATCAATTTCATGGATTGAGTTGATAGAGAGAATCTTAAAAGAAAAGCTTAATTTATGAGAGACATGTAAGATTCAGTTGGGATAGAAGTAGAGAGAAATTTGTTATAAGAAAGAGCTTGCCATGGAAAATGATGTAATTGAAATTTATAAACTTACGAAAAATTTCTTTCCAAATTAAAAATATCAAAAAGAAAAGGAATTTAAACACACTCAGAGTTGCATGGTCTCTGGCTAACAATCCATGAGGACGTACGAGACAGAGCAAATTTTATTATATAACAATCCATGGCCTCAGTCTTCCTATGTTTCTTGACTTGTACAGCTGTATAACTTCCCAATGTGATGGCAAGTTGTTCCCCATCATTCCATAGCAAACACCTATCGATTGAGCCCCTGCTCAATAAGAATTGAAAATTAAATGGTGTTAGAAAAAATTAAAAATTTAGAGAACACATGATAGGGTGTATGTAGTATAAATATTACTAGTTCGTCCGAATTTAGTAGTTTTGGCTCAAACACTGTATATGTTTGAAAGGTTCACTAAACAAGTATAAATGATAGATTTGAAGACCAGTTCAAATTTTGGATCCATCTTTGTGCCCTCATCCCCTCAAATTGGAAAAAGTTGTGATCGTGTTACCCAAAAAATAGCAAATAACTCTGGCTAAATGAATATAGTGCAAGTTATAAGTGTGTGAAAAGATACACAAGTAAGTAGATAGGAAAAATAAGCAAACAAGTGTTGAGGCAAAATTTTAGGCAGGGAAAATTCAAATGCTTAAGCAAAAACCTGCTATGTAAATCTTGCTGGCAACAAGTAATCCTAGAAGCACGATAACAACCATTTGTGTCGTAGCAATATGTTTTTGTGAGGCAGCCATGATGATTGATGACAAGGCTTGTTGGTAGAATTTAAGATGAACTAGGAGCTATATATACATGGAGATAGCCTAGAGTATAATGTTAATTCTAGTGGAATATTATTATTTTTAGTCTAATTAAGTTAAGAGCCGACAGGTGACCTGTTTATATGTTCACACGTCCATAGGCCAACTTGATCATTTTGTACAAAAAAGGATCAAGGGTACAAGTCCAATATTCTTTTCTACCAAATGCAGCCCCAACTTCACAAAACCTATATATTTATTTATGATAAATTTTATTTTAATGACGGCTTTTCTTTGGAGGCAGCTATCAAGATTGACTTTAAAGTTTATAATTACACTGATAGATTGGAAGTGTTTTCTGAGCCTACTGAAAGAGCTACTTGCTGAGAGTAGGCCATACATTAGAATTATAGATGAAGTACTTTTTTAAAAAATAAATAAATTGTGTAACTTTCAAAAGAGTAAAATATTTGTATTGGATAAAAATTCTCGAGAATGGAACAACGCCTCTCGTAGGACCAACAATGATAAGGATGGAAAAAAGCACGATTGAGGGAAGGAGTTTCGCTGGAAGGTTTGCCGAGAGAGCCCCATCGGAGAACTCGGATGACATAGAAGAAAAGGACAGGGGACAAGGTCACCAGACCTGTCAGGTGCACAGACGCGTAGCACACCTTCCTGGCCTAGGATATAGGTACATACTGGCACCTATAACGGATAAGACACTTGGCATTATTTCGTTGGCAATAGTACTATTAGGGCACCAGAGAATAGAGCGCTCTGATTGGTCACTATCCTCATATTGTAACCTATAAATAGGGATCTCCTCTAAGTTGGAGAGGATCCCACAATCTGTAACCTAATACAATAATACAATATATTTTTACTTGATCTCCAAGCTTTAGACTTCTTGCTATTTTCTTGTTGATTTTTGACTCTCATGGACGTACTTTGACCCTCGAGGAACGTCCTTAAGGGCCCCTTCGTACGAATCCTTTATAACTTTTTTTTGTTTTTTCTCATGTTTATGTTTATTATTTCAATTTTTGGATAATCGATTCGCTGGTAATGAGTCCAAAATGAAACTAGATCTAACGCACGAGCTCTTGGCCTAATCTACAAATTCAACTTTACCATTTTCTAGGTAAACAGTTTGGCAGCCATCACGGGACCAGAGCATTTGTGTGTGGATCTAGTTCTGTTTGCCTTACCGGTTGGGTTATCTATTTTTGCTAAGGAAAGTGAAAGAGGAGCGTAGCAAAGAGGATGGAAGGAAGTGGAGGCGTTGAAGTGAATTTGTTCCCATTAGGCTCTGTTGAGGGCCTAATACGTGAGATCATTGCACTTAAAGAGGAAGTTGCAGACATTCGAAGAACACTAAAGGGATTGTTTGCTCAAGGAGAGAAAGATGAATTGACCAAGATAGAGCTTGTACTAGGTAATGACCCATTTGAAATGTATAGAAGAGAGCTCAAAATTAGCTTCACCGAGATACGTTCTCAGCTGGAGCGGAAGTCAAAAGAAAAAGTTGGAACCTATGCTAAGGGGCCTAGTCTTTCAAGTGTGGCCAACCCTTCATGACTCAGGATAAACCAGGAGGCACTGGGGACAGGTACTTCAAACTATGAGTTGTGGCTGAGAAGCTTTGAGTCAAAACGGACACCGTCTAAGATCGAACCGGACATCTTTTGAAAAAAGGACTGTTGTATGAAAAGGTATTCCTAGGCAAGGGGCTCGACCCCATGAAAAGGGAAGTAATCTTAAGATGTCTTAAGGCCCATTCAAATTGTTTTGCTTGACCGTCTCCTAACCCTGCAGGTACTACTCCGAGGATAGCCATGTATGAAACAGAAGTTGACCCAGGGGAACCCCTCAGGAAGTCGGGGTGATGCACACCCACACTGGGCGAGGTTGAAAGGAGTAGTGCGAGCAGGAGATGTGGATCGGGTGATAACAACATCCTCTGTTAGAAGCTCTTTCCACCCTATACCTCTCGTACATCGGTCTATATCCTGAAAAGGATTCTTATGGCAAGGGTTTTTTGCAAGATATCATCTTGCAGGATAAGATCCAAAGTTCTTGATTTAAACTTGTAAAAGTTGACCGCCTCATAAGCGGAACCAAGCCTTTGCTATTTGAAGAATTAAAATAGAGATTTTCTATTTACTAGCATACAAGATGACTGTCATGTTCGCGATTTGTAATTAAAGCTAGCTTGACAACTAAGAATCAGGATTGAGATTCAAAGCGGCTTAAGGGATCGCTCCCGAATCAGGGACTAACTCCTGCGCTACCTCAGAAGGCCGCTCTCCAATCACACCCAAAACCTGTAATAGTAATCCCTGAATGTCTGGAGACTGAGCTGCAGCTGGAGCTGGCACAGAAGTGGGCACTGGAGCTGGTGGTGCCCGGGCTGCCCCCTGATCCACATGCTGCTCGGGCTCTATCTCCACCCTACCAGCTCTAGCGGGTGCCACTGATCGAGGGTGTCCTCGACCCTTAGGTGGAGTGGGAGGCTCATTTTTGCGTGATGCCGATGATCTCGTACGAACCATCTACGGAAGAATGAAGTAGAATAAATGAGATCTCCAGAAACTTCAAGGGTTGTACGCACGACACAGAAGCAAATGAAAGAGTCGAATTTCCTAAAATGCCACTGTAGCCTCCCAAAGATTGAGTACGGACGTCTCCGCCCCGATCCGCAGGACTCTACTAGACATTGGCTCCTATACCGATGACACCGGATTGTTAACGACAGAACACCTCCCAAAGAATAGAGGGGCCTTGCACATAATCATTCCAATTGGAATAGAGAAACAAGTCCTCCCTTTCTTCTTAATAAGGGAATGTCGGGGGAAGGTTTGTGCGGTTAGGGAATTGGGGGGATGCTCGATCAAACCATCGCATCCAAAGTACAAAGGAAAGAAATAAAAATACAAAATGCAGGAAACGTGAGACAAAACATACATAGATAGTCAAAATCTTACTAATAAAAGCTTCTTTTGATGCAGAGCCCGAGAAAGAGTTTTACACTCATTACAATGCCAGCAAAAGAGGATACATTTGTTACACTCATCAACTTAGGAGAATACAGTGGAAAATAAAAAGATTCTCTAGAAGAGCGCACAATAAACAAAAAAAAGATGGTCACCATTAGACCCTGGAACAACTAGATAGCTCCGTGGCTTAATGGCTTAAGAAAAAAAGAGGATCCATCCAAGCAGACTCTAAAAGAGGAAGAGCCTAAAGGCAACAATAGTGCTTGACAGGTTCCCTACCATTTTTCTTAAACCCAGCATTCTCCCAAACAAGGTAGGCCCGCAACTCTCATCTGGGTCTGGGAGTACACATTAACTCGAGATCCTAACAGCACATCAATCACTCTCGACCTGTGCTAATCGATACAGCAGAAGCTCTAACAACCACCTTGGTCACTAAGGCACCTCACTGTCCATTCAAAGTGGACCAGTGCTCTACTTTTTTTCTTTCAGTACTCTTTTTCTAGAAAAAAGAACCTGCTCAATTTTGTTGCACTTTATATAAGTTCTCCCTATTTTCCCGAGTAGGAGAGACTTTAAATTGTGCCTTATAAACCTGTATAACCTCTTCTAGAGTCGCTATCTTCTGAAATATATTATATATGTATTCTTATTCCATATGGACAAAGCTTTCTTCACCTTGTGACGAAAAACTAGTAATGAATTTCCCACAAAGTCATCTACATATGCTCCTCGTGGTAAAAAAGTCTCATGTTTGGTCCAAAAGTTCAAAGACTAAAGGTTTCACTTTAACCTTTGTTGATTGTGAACACTGTACTTCTAGAGGTGAGTGATCTGAGCCCTTTTTTGTCAAATGTTTGAAATTAATATTGAGGTATACATCTAAGAAATTTTTGTTACTCACTATTCTATCCAATCTCTTGAATATGCAAGCTTCATCAGTTCTCCCATTCTACCAAGTGAAAGTAATACAATTGTATCCCATAGCAAATAATTAAGTCCTTAAGACAATTGACCCAATCTTCTATTTTTTTTAAATACACATGCAAACTTCACAAGCTTATATGAGGATTTTACTATTTTTTCTTTAGAGAGAATTACATGAAAGTACAACTTACATAACATAATTTGGCCAAAAATTTTATTGTTTACCTGAATTGGTCTCATCTTTTTCCTTATCCCAAAATAAATTACTTTTCTGTTGTAAATAATTGTGTTACCACACAATGTTGTCATCTTGTATTGTGGATGTCCACACTATAATTCCATTGATGAATAGTAACCTCCATACCATAACTTCTCCTTGATGAGTAGTAACTCCCACCTCTTCATTGATCATTCATAACACCATTATCTTCCCCACCTCCTAAAGGATTAATGCCATATTTATTGCATCATTTTATGTTCCTCAATGTAATACTATAAATAGAGGTTCTAAACATAATGTTTGACACACTTGATACTTGGAAGAATAAGAATTACTCTCTTCTCTTGTCTCTCTCATTTCTTGTCTTACTTCATATTGTTATGTTTTTAGTTTAGTTTTATAACACGTTATCAGCACGATTGTTCTACCGTTGTATAATTATTGCATTGAAGCAAAGCAGATACAAGGAAGGTAAGAACAGAAAACATTTCATACAATTTCAGGTATGCTCTGAATATGTGTCACGACCCAATTTCTCGGTCATGATGGCACCTACAACCCCCGGTAGGTGAACCAATCTCCGTAGCCCAGAACAGTTAGTAATGGGCTACTATCTAACAAATAAGAGAACCAGACGAAGAGAACAGATAAAAGGACTATAAATATATACATATGCGGAAACTAAACCAAACCTCAAGACCTGGTGTCATAGTATAGAGCCAAAACTACATACATGGAGTGCAAACGATCCAAACAATATATACAGATGTCTCTGAATGGTAATAGAGTACATGAAGCAAAAGATAAACTAAAGCTAAGCTCCGATCGCCAAGAGCTCACCCTCAGCTTGAAGTAGTCCCCAACAGATCTCCAAGCACGAATCACAATGATCTAACGGCGATAGCCCATGCTAGGATCTGCACCCAAAGATGCAGGGGGGTAGGGTGAGCACCAAATGCGAAGCATAAGGTACCCAGTAGGTATTATAGGCCGACTGGGCACATATAAGATAAAAGCGTAGTAATAGACAGAATAGAAGCAAGCAGTCACAGAAATCAACGAAAGGTACACAGGAACTAGCCCAGAGGGAAATCAACAGAACCACATGTGAGGCCAGTAAGCAGAATATACACACCATAGGCACAGGTGAAAGTAAGAAATAACGCACATGTGGTCCTTGCAACAACAGTGTATAAAAAATAAGTTTACGAAATAGACGGTATACCGGTAACCTCAAGTGTAAGAAGAAGAGAGAAAGAGTAATGATAGGCATGCTCAGAGACATGAATCAAACTCAACTAATCATATCAATCTCAAATCCATAAACTAACAGTCTAGCAGTAACCAATCTCATACTTATCCATAATAGAGAACAATTCTGTAAGTAAATAGCAAAAGTCTACCTACAGTCCCCCGGCCGCCCATACAACCGAGGAACACAAACAAGTGAAAACAAACCCTCCGGCATCCCATACTACCGGAACGTACAATCAACAAACAACAAACAAGGGTGGAGCCTCAAACAATGAATGATATGATGCATGAAGATCTCAAGTGAAATGGTATCTCTGTATGTACCTCCTCCGGCGCCGATCCGGCCCAGCAGGTAGGTTCCATGGAAGGACATTGCCCGTATACCTCTACTCCGCCGTATACCCCTCCTCCGGCACACGCAGCCCGAAGCCCCTGGCCCGGATGGCAAGGTCCATGGAGGTCCCAGACCCCATACTAAAACTCAGTATCAAAACATGTTGTCCGGAAGCAAGTCCGGTATCCAGATAGAGACCCAGTCTCGAATATGCATGCCCAGACCCTGTCCAGGACTAAAGTAGTAGGAAAATATCTCAAAAAAAAACCCCTCCAAGGGTGCCCGGGAATAACCGGGTCTAAACAGTAAAAAGTCATCTTAGGTGCTCGGCCCGACCGAGGCTAAAAAAATCATCTCAAGTAGCAAGAAAACTCAACTAGCACCCCGGCCCTGCCGAGTCTAGCGTTAATCGTAAAACTGATGATTTAAAACATAATTTACTTTCTTTTACCCAAGAATACTCACAAGTCAAATCAAACCATTTCCAAATTATTTCCATCAAAAAGGGGCCCCCGGGGCCATGCAAGGTTAGAAAATAGTGCCAGTATGCCCGAAGCCAAAACCATAGTAAAACATGGATAAAACCTCTTTATATGCATGGAAATGGTATGATCACACACAATAGCTGCCCAGCAGCTCACAATCAACCTATCGACCCTGCACAGGCCCATAGCTACTCAGCAAGCATAACCAGCCTAGAAGGATAATTCTATGCCCGGGACTCGCGGACATTCCAAAAAATCCCACCTTCTATGTTCCAGAGTCAACAAGGCCTCACAGGACCACAAGGGTAAATAAAATATATCGGCAAATACTACAAGCAACGGAGGAACAAAAGTAGGCGGACATGAATAAAGCGGTCGAGGTCTGTGGTACCAACCTAATAAACCAACCCAAGGATGCCCATTAATACAATTTTATTCTATATATGCGGAGTCTAGGGAAAATAAACCGTAACCTACCTGTCGTTCGATGACAATCTTGAACCTCTCCAAAAAATCCCCAACACGAAATCAAACTCGAACTCGGGCTTGAATAACTTGACGTAGATAATTGATTTTCTTTCCATAAAAAGAAATATATCGTAGCACACATATTTTTTCCACGAAACTCCTTTCAGCGTGCAACCCCATCCCACAATGTTTATAACCAACCAATACCCAATAGGGGGAAATGAAAATCCAAGCATTTGCTGAAGTTCATCCCATGATAATAATGTCATTTCTAAATTTTAACAACAATGGTTAGTTAATGCTAAAGTGCCAAATGATGCCACCACTCCTAGTTAGTATTTGTTGGCCACTCCCTCCACCTACACGTGGAGTGGAGGTGGCAATTACAAGGCAACAAAAAATATTCTTATCCCATTATTTATATACTCGGGTATTGCATAAATTCGTGGTATAATAAATATAATATTTTAAATATACCATAATTCATAGAAAATTATTTTAAATAAAACCTACTATATTATAATAATAATTTTCAACATAACTAAATTTACTATCTCCGTTAAAATATTACAATGTATAAAAACCTTATAAAATAAATACATATACAATTATATCGCAACAAAAATATCCTTCATAAACCTTTAAAATATTTTGAAAAGGTAATAATAATATAATTTCTACCACATTCAACTTTTAAATTAAATATTTTCAAATACACGCGATGTTAGTAAAATTCTTAAATTTAAGTTCGCAACTCATCATCGCACGATTTTGATACTCAAGAACTCTCTCGGAATCCTCCCTTATGTTTTCTCACTGTTTCGGAACTGAAATGGCGTTTTAAAACGTGAAGTTGAGGCTTAAATCAAGTTTAACCCGACCCGGTTCGCGACCCGGTTCGCAACCCATTTTCTGCCAGACGTCCGCGGTAAAACAGTCATAACGTTTTACTCCGAGATCATTTGGACGTGAGGTTTTGTGCGTTGGAAACTATACTCGTAGACCTTCGATTTGGTATTTCGGGGGACTTCTAACTCTTTATATATTGGGAGAAAATCTCCGAGACATTTTACCCAAAGTTCAGGAAATTTGTTAAAGATCTTACGATTACTTTTGCCAACTTGCTTGGCTTCAAAACTTATCATGCGGCCAAACAAATGGACCCGGCACCGAAATACCGGTCCCGACAAGCTTTAAATGACTTGGGTCCGCTACAACAAGCTCTAACGGCACAAGGAAAATGTGTATGTGGAAATGACCAGAAGGGTCATTACAATATGATTATAATAGTTGCACATTATGCCATATGCCGAATGAAGTTAAACTTGATGTTTCTCGATTATTTTTTTTACTTCCTGCTTGATGATCATCATATTTACCAACTAATATTATTATCTGCGCTAAGAAATTACAGCGAGGTGTATCTCTCAAATTTATGGATCAAAAAGAATAAAGGACAATAAAAACTTTGTTTTGCTACTCTTACTTGCATATCATTTTTTTTTTATCAAAACAGAGGCCAAGAGGAAATATTTGTTTAATCAAAGTAAAGAGATAGATGATCTCTTCTCTGGTAACTAATCCGCGTAGAAGTTTACAAGGTGCAACTTTATATGACATTTGTTGAAAATCTTTTACAACTAGGCCAACATTTGAATAATGTGCAATGCGAAGTGGTGGTTCCAAGTATAATAATATTGTTCTGGCTTCTTGTCTAGCTAGCCAAAATTTTGCTTATGTTATGCTTTGCTAAATTTTATTATTTTTGTTGTTTTTTCTCTTCTATTAATTTGCTTATAAAAGTATTGAGGGTGAATTTTGATGAACTTTTGGTAAGACGATTAATTCAAGTCTCTCGCACCAAAAGGGTATAACATCAAGTTTAAGTCTTGGTGCACCATGATGATAAGATTCTGGGTTTAAGTCCCACAGAATTATGTCTTAATACACCTTCATATGGGTAAGACGTTGGATTTAAGTCCCAACGCAATATATTGATGATCGAGACACAATAATAAATTTTTGATAAAAAGTCATAAAATCTGCCCAATCGATTTGCTTCATTCTCTTATATGAATGTGGCAGCATGTGCATAATATGTCTGAAAAAAGACAAGTGGTTGAACGTATGAGTATGGACATGAAGGAGCAAAATAAAAATAGTCATCATTGTAGTAGTTTGGTTCAAATTCTACTAGATATGGCCAAACATATGAGAAAGACATTCGGTTAAAGTACCAACACAATCTTGATAAAATTGTAAAGCCTGTCACATTGAATATGCTCCATTCTATGAAGTGAATGTAGTAGCAATATATGTTAAGTCTGAAAGATGACCAAATCGCTATTATGATTGTACAAATAATTGTGGACATGAAAAAGCATAAAATATCATCATTTTGATAATACAGGAAGAACACTATGGGTTCTCCAAATGGTCCTTCAGAAGTGAAGGTAATTTTTACCATCAATTTGGTATAAAAAGTATATATTGGGCACGTTATTTTCGTGAGACTTAATTTGATAAGTTTTATAAATCCTCCATCAAAGTAAAAGAATATAAAGTGGTGGTACACTTGACCTTTCAAAGTGATGTTGAAGTGGATCATATAAATATGATAAATGTCAAGGCATGACAATGAGCTTATAATACAAATTTATGAAGCACATATATATGATTATAGTCCGTTTCTTGAAAAGAATGTGACTTGTGATAAAAATTGCGAATGGCTGCCCATTCTTGAAAATGAATGTTATTGTGTGGCTACACAAAATTGTCATTGGTTGGGTACATATAATTTTATCCTTAAAGGAGATGTTCACCACATGTGTGGTATTTTGAAATATGAGATAGTACACAAGTATTTGATAGTTTTGAAAAGGCTAATGTGTTACTATCCGGAGGAATGAATTGTAGTATCTCAAAAGAAACTTGTTAAGTTTCAAAGACATTGGTCAAAAATGAATTATATTGAGACTATAAATATTGAAAAGATTTTATATCTTCATATTACTATAATCGAAACGGGTTATAAATATTTATAAAAGGTTACCCATTTTTTTCTTCTATTTGTTGATACAAATATGGACATGGTGATGAAATCACATGCGAAAGTAAACTAAAAGTTTACAAGAAATATATAAGTTGGCATGACCGGTTGATCATCCCGGTTTAAATGTGATGCAAAAATAAGTGAGAATTCATGTGGTTATACATTGAAGAAATAAAAGATTCTTCAAGAATTCACTTGTGTTGCTTGTTCTCACGATAAAATATTATATCGGCTGAGGTTGGGGTTGTACCCATGAATTTTTGAAACATATAACAAGGTCAATATGGGCCTGTTCACCTGCCATATGGACCGTTTACTATGAAATGAGATGCATCTATGGTTGGTCACATGCGATTTGCTATCAACTTATAATTTAATATTTGCAAGATTGTTTGCTCAAATTGTTAAATTAAGAGCATAGTTTCAAACAATAAAAGTTGATAATGTTGGTTGATTTAGCAGAAATTGTGTGCCTCCAATCATAGCTAAATCGTTGGTTATGAGAATAAGTCTCCCAAAAAAAATTGGTATGAGATGTGTGTAGCAGGGCTTGTATGCATCAAGCCAATAAAGTTCTCTTATATTGTTGGTTCAGGGTCAGGATCCAAATAATTTCATCTAAAAATTTGAATGTGCGGTATTTAATTTAATTGCTCCACCACGCATAAAGATGGATCCCCAAATAAGGTTGGGTTGAATGTTAGATTTCCTAACATTAGGGAGAGATATGATTAACAGCTAAAATAGATCGAATGAATTATTTAGATCCTCGTAAAAAAATATGAACTTGAAGTTCAAGAGATAATTTAGTTGCAAAATATTAAAAATTCATTGTCAGATGTATTTGCTGACCCTATGTTATAATTCAGCTGTGAATGCTCCAATGTAAAGTCCTTGAAGGACAGAGTCTATGTCATGCCTGAAGCGTGATAGACCAATCGGTTCCAAATGTTAAACTCCTTGAAGAAGGAGAGGAGCAATTGATCAAGATGATCATGCTAATGAGGCAAGTGCTTTGAAAAAGCACCACAATATAATACTTCATTAAACCTTGACAAAGGTTTAGGTACCTGAAATGATGAAAAAGAAGAGATCGATCTCGATAAATTATGTCATATTGAAATCGATATCAAAATGACCGTCGACGGTATCTTTGATATAATGTAGCGCTTAATGTTATAAATGATAAAGAGGATCTTGGTTTGAGTCTGTCAAAAAGTGTAGACAGATAAGTGATTGGCCAAATGACATACGTAATTTTAGTATTTTGTTTCACTTGAAAAGTGAATATTTGGACTTTAGTCTAAAGATCTCAATGTATAATGTCAGTGGGGTACAAATGAGTTATTGTGTGAAAAGTATAACTGTAAGATATAGAGTACGGCTTATGCCTTAGGCATAAAAGTTGTTCGCAAAAATCCTGACATTATTGTATGGAGATGTGTTCTCATATGGTGGATGCAATGAGATTTCTTCAGTCTGGCAATATATGAAAGACTTGAATACATATAATGAATGATTGTTATGTCTAGTTAGATGGTAAAAGTTTATATGAAAATCCATAATAGGTTTTAAAAAGTTAAAGTGATTCCATTGAATAGTACCCCAATGGTTGTAAGATCACTTAACATAAAGAAAGATCAATTTTGATCTCATGAAAATGATTAAAAGTGTCATGTCTTAGTGCAATTGGTGCACTTATATATCCTGCTATTTCTTTACATGAAATAATATTTTTGTTAATGTGCAGGAAAGACATAATAAAATATTTGAGTGAAATTAAATATTGGTATAGATGATTATTTTTAACCAATATTGTCAAAGGTTTATTGGATATGCAAATGCAGGAGATTATTTGATCTACATAACATTTGATCATGCGAAAGTTCTCTATTTGCATGTGAGACCACTGTCATATTATCATATTCTACAAGACAGTCAATGATTGACACTTATTCAAGTCAAGTCAAGTTACTAGAAACTTATAAAGCAAGTGACTTTACACGTAAGAAAATGTGATATTTTCCTTGTGATGGAGATAGCAATATTATATGAAGATGATGCTTCTTGCATAGCTCAATTGAAAGAAGAATATATCGAAGAAGACAAAATAACGTATATTTCAGCAAAGGGCTATTTTGCTCAATTTTGATGAAATATTTAACGAAGGCATTGTTGATCCCAACACTTTGAGAAGCTGGATTGAAATGTATAGATTAAGTGATATCTTTGTCAGGGGGAGTAAATACGCGCTGCACTCTTTTTTCCTTGGACTAGGTTTTGTCCCAATGGGTTTTACTGGTAAAGTTTTTAACGAGGTAGTAAACAACACGTATTACAAGATATGTGTACACTTTTTTCTTCACTAGTATTTTCGGGAAAAATAACTTGTATTTGAAAAATCATTTCAAAAAAATCTAAATTGAAGTTTCAAAACGTTTTCAACTTAAAGCAAGAGTCGCCACTTAGTTTTATAAAGTAAAACCAAGAAAAACTTGTAAAAATCTTTCAAAGTCAAACAGATATAACTTTAAAAAATTTAAGAGATTAAGGGCAAGAGATTCCTATTAATATCCCGAGAAGGTTTTGAAGGCACTCGGGATATCTGCTAACTCGCGGTTATCCGGACTTGTTTGAAAATAACTTATTTTGACTAACTTTGAAAGATCTTGTATTAAAACATCTTGTTTTAATTAATTTGAGTAAATACTTATTTTGATGTGATTTGGAAAAGTATAATGAAGAATTTGTTTAAGGGAAACAATGCTCGTTTGACAATTTAAAGATGCTTAACCATTTTAGATGAAGAAAACAATAAGCGATTAAAGAAAATCTAAACAAGAAAGGTTTACTCATTTGGGATAATTCAACTAAGTTAAAAGTTAGTATTCAATTAATACAACAATAATATAAACTACACAATAAAGAGTTGAGGGAAAAGGAATTAAGCCTTTCGACATAAACAATTTAGACTTTAGTACAAAAACCCTGTCCTAAATTCTAGGTTGTGGGCTTTTGACCCACGATTTGTATGACTTGGAAACTTGAATCTAATTTTCCCTAACTTAGTCCCGTAGGACTACTGCTACTACTACATGGGCTTTAGCCCATTCTCCTTCACTTAGTCCATTTTTGGACTGTTGCTGCCGACTTGGGCCGCTACTGCTGCTGGTCTCAAATTTTTATAGGCTTTAGCCCATTTTCATCTCCTCTGCATACCAGATATACACGGATTGTATACCTTGTTTTGCTTCATTTTTTTTCTAGTGATACAGCTGACTCAAAGGTGATTGTTGGATTTTTAGACCAATAAGGAGATGCACAGGGATTTGGGATTCCGGGTGGACTCGATACAGTACATGTTGCAGAGATCAATAAAAAAGGGACAAGGATTAGAACTTATCATAACACCAACTTTAACATACTCAAATTTAAACAAAGCCATTGAATATTCGCAAGCAGGTCGTGCCTATTTGGTGATAACTAATCATTCAATCAGATTGTTTCTTTAACAAATCAAAGAATAAGACTAACAGGTGTAACCAAGTTAAAACAAGGAATCTATAAACATGTTATGTAGATTAATATCAAAAGGATTCCCAAACTCAATGGAAACCTTAGGGATCAGCAGATAAGATGCCCAACTTTGTACAACAAACATACTGATTTACATCAAGATAACAGTTCATGCAAGAAAGTTGGATTTCGTACAAATTTATAGGAATAGAGGCATTATTTTGACTAAGACAGAAGCAATTTTAGACTCAACTTTCGAGAGAAATAGGTTAACATTAGAATGAAACAAGGAAACTTTTCCAAAGCAAACTCATAGTGAAGGGTAGTAAATATTCTAACCCACCATTTTTTTGTTGTTAAACGATGCAAACAAGAAGATGCATGGTGGCTACAAACTCTACACATAATCAAAAGGGAACTACATAGAGATATAGTACTCGTAGCAGTCAGAACAACTATCATGAAGAGAATACTGTCTTAGACTCAAATAACAGGACAACATGTTTGAGATTTGAGCTTAACGGTATTATCCAATCTAAAAAGGGTTTCAACTTTAACATGACTTAGATGAATGTAAAGCAGGTGACGTTCTTATGACAAACACTTATGTTAATCAATTTTGAAGAATGCAGATTTTGTTTATATAAGTCCAAACAATTAGAAGAGAGGACGGGGGAAAGGAAAGTCAATTTAAAGTAAACCAGATGACCCATAGAATTCTAAACATAAACAACTTGTCAAACCTATTCTTGAATATGATTTAATGGACTCATACAAAATAGCAAAGTAAAATCACGTTAAACTAAACGATGAGCCCACTAAAGAGATAAAAGCTAGCCCCCGTTCATACTTGGTAAATCAGTTCTTGGGATGAACACACAACGAAACGTAGGCATACAGCGGTTAAAGTGAACACTAGTATTTCCTTTGCTAAGTTCACAATTGACATAAGAGCCTTAAACGGTAAAGCCAACAACATATCGATATTCATGTGAGACTCACATTAGAAAGAAAAGAAAATAGGAGAAAGAGAAAGTGAAGAAGTAAAAAAAACTTCAGGACTTCAATCCTTAATCACCCTTTGATAAAACGGATTCTACAACTTTTAGATCTTATTACTAAGAACAAATCAGAAAAATATCAGACTCAAACCAATATGATAACTTCTACAAGAAAGGAGAATTTGTAATCGCAGCAAAAACCATCCTAAAACTAGGGATTTATAAGAAATTATGGCCTCACATAATGCTAGGAAAATAGAAACAACAAATGAAACAAAAAGAAAATGAGACGATGAAGTGTTTACCTTCTTTGGAGCTGCGCCGAGACAACGAGCTTCTACCAAAAAGCTTCAACACCACCGGAAATTGAACTTCGGGATTTCTTAAGCTAAAAATTCATGCTCAAAGGAGTCTTATAGAATTTTTGGCCCTAGAAACACCCTTTTTCTCTTCGAAAATGCTTTGGAACTTTAGTGAGCCAGAGATTGACTTTCCAAAAAAAACTCAAAAGAATCACCAAAGCCAGCCTCTCCGCTTACCCACACTGTGAAATCAGTGGGGTTTATATAGGAGATGATTTGGGGATTTTTCGGTCTGATTTTTGGTATGGGAAATGGAATTTTGAGGGGGTTTTCTGGAAAATCCTTAAAGGATTTTGAATCCTTTGCTAGGATAAGCGCGTGAGCTAGACGATTGTACCATTTGGTACAATTTGAGTGGGATTTCACCCCAAAATGACGAAGGAGGAGGGAGATAAGAACACATTGCCTCTTCTAGAGAATTCTAGGACGAAGTTCACATGCTAGGCACACTGCTCGTACGAGAGAGATGAGGGAACAGGTAGGCGGCGCTTAGGGTTTCTAGGTTCTTCGTCGTTGTTGGAGATGAAGGAGATGAGAGAGATCTTAGGGGTCATTTGTTTTTGTCTGTGTTACAAAGGAAGAGAGAAAGGGAGTATAAGGGTATGTAGTAGGGTTGGGCCGGAGCGGGTCGGAGAGAAAAAAAGGTGGGCTGAGAGGTTTTGAGAATTGGCTGGCCCAATTCAGCTGAAGCAAGGGTCACAAGGGCTATTTAAGTAATGGCCACATTTTCAAAAATATGGCCAAAAGGTCAAGAAGATGGCCGAATTGATTAGAATTTAGTAAAATTCCGGCTAGGATTTAAATGTTTTAAAGAGTTTAGGCTAGAATAGGAATAGAGATGAATTAATTAAAAATTAACCATCCGAGCCTCTTTAAACTTAAACAAATTGAAATAATTATCATGTTTAAAACATAATTACCTCTTTTAACAATTGTGAAATTATTTATTCAATTAATCTCTCATTCGAATTAATTTAGAGGAAAATCAAACGTTAATCTTCTTGAAAAGGATTTTTTTTGTGAATTCAGACTTTAAAGTAGTTCTTTAAGTAATCTTATATAAATTTCACATAATTAAATATGAATAATATAAATTGTTACTTAGAACTATTATAAAGTTGTTTTGAAAATATTTTATCCTTTTTTATAAAATAATTATTTTAAAAATTATTTAGAATTCAAAAGGCTCAAGATTAATTCGTAATGTGGCGGGTAAAAATTGGGTTTCAACAACTGCCTCTCCCTTTGGGTAGGGTGAGTGTAATGAACCTTGGGCAAAGAGAATTGACGTTCCCAATTTTATCCGACCACAGATTCGTCTTCATGAAGCGAATGGTTCTAGCACGAATTTTAAAGAATCATGGCCGAACTCCAGTATAGAGTTTCCTACATATCTCAAGTTACATGAGAATTCAGGTCACTTGTAGTTCAAGATGCTTGATTTTACGCATGATTTTGAAAGAATTCCAAGCTATCCCGGTTTAAGAGTACGGAGAGACCGGAAAGCTGGGGAGTAAGAGGATTGGGGGGGGGGAGTTTGGAATGCAGTTGAGTTTTCAAAATAGAGCCCGCCTACATATCCTAGGACTTAGGAATCAGGTTGCTTGTAGTTTGACTCAATCGGTAGAAATGGTAATATTTATGTTAAGACAACCTTTTGGATCGGGATGAGTGACAAATGAATTGAGCTATAGAAAAGAGGCTTGTAACCACTCAACTATGAATGTGACGCACTTCACACCCATAAATAAGATCTTACTTGGACATAATTTCTAAACCCCGAGGTATATCATCACCCAGATTTGAAAAGAAAGAATATTGTCTCCAGCGTGATTTAGAAAATACCCTAGATGTGGAACTAAGACCCAAAGATAGAAAATACCCACATGCCTTCTGATAGGGGTGTATTTTGATGGCGGTGGTAGTCGTTCCTCAGCTCGCGTCCAAAGAGTTTGGTATTCCTCTTCAGACTATGTCCAGTTCGCTGCAAAGAAAAAGTTCCACATTGTGATGTGTCCTTTTTGGTGTAGTCCGCACCTGTGGTTTTGCTTTGAGAATTTTATCCTTCTCGGATGCTCTCGACAACATCTCAAACAAAATTGTTAGTAGTAACGTAATTTCATTTGGGGAGGTAGTTTCTTTGCCATACCTCATCCTTGAGTTATGTTCTAATCTGAGGTTGTGACATCTTTTTGATGTGCTTTATACCTCACTTTCTGCATTTGGTTGCTTTTTGAATCAGATGTAGTCCTTTCCTATTTCTGTCTTAGGAAATAACGACTTTCATGACGAGAATGTGATAGCCTTTGCAGCTATTGGATAGGATTGCCTTTGTGATAGTTTTTGAATATGACGACCTTTGTGGTCGTTTGACATGACGACCCTTGCAACCGTTTACGGGCTTCCTTTGAACGTGATAGCCTTTGTGGCTATTAACAATAGTCTTTATCTATGCCTTTGGGGTAAGTCTTGCGCAACATCCATATCAATGTGACGAACAGATATTCCCTGAATTCTCAGGCTTTGGGTAATTTAGCACATCATCTGACTTTGGATAGAGGCGACTTACAGATGCCTTTAACTTGTCAACTTTGAGTAATCTTGCATATCATCCAACTTTGGATAGAGACGGCTTACAGATGTCCTTTGAATTGCCAGTTTTTTGGGTAATCTTGTACTTTTATCTGATCTTGGATGTAACGCGACTTACAAATTTCCCTTGAATTGATAGCCTTTGGGTAGTCCTATACAATATCAACGTGGATATGTCGTGGCTTATAGATAACCCTTGGACTGTCAATTTTTTGGTAGTCTTGCACTTTATCCAATTGCAGATATTGTCGTGACTTATGCATTACCCTTGAACTTTTAATCTTCGGGTGATCTTGCACACTATCCGGTTTTAGACATCGCTGCATCTTACAGATAACTCTTAGATTGTCAAGTTTTGGGCAATCTTGCACACTATCCGGTTTTTGATATCGTTGTGACTTACAGATGATCTTTGGCCTTCTAATTTTTTAGGGAAATCTAGTTCATCGTCCGATTTGGATGGCGTCTTACAGACATCCCTCGGACTATAAGCTTTCGACCTCGATGCCAAGTGGTATTTGATTATCAGATGGTGACAAGGCCTTTGCCACTCGATCAGATATGATTTCCTCTTCCGGCAATCGAGGCTCTCGATTAAGAGTGCATAAATATCCTCAACATCTGACTCCTCCATCTTACACAATATTGGATATAAATATGCTGAATGCCAGATTTGGCATCATAAAGGAGCAAATATACCCTCAACGTCAGACTCCTCTATATTACGCGATATTGGATATAAATATGTTGAATGCCAGACTTGGCATAATAAATAATAATAATATCCTCGACGTTAGACTCCTCCATCTTACGCGATATCATATTTAAGTATGTTGAATGCCATATTTGACATAATAAAGGAGCAAATATACCCTCAACGTCAGACTCCTCCATCTTACGCGATATCGGATATAAATATGCTGAATGCCAAATTTGACATAATAAAGGAGCAAATATACCCTAAACGCCAGACTCCTCTGTCTTATGCGATATCGGATATAAATATGTTGAATGCCAAATTTGACATAATAAAGGAGCAAATATACCCTCAACGTCAGACTCCTCCGTCTTACACGATATCGGATATAAATATGTTGAGTGCCAGACTTGGCATAATAATTCATGATAATGATAATGATGATAATGATATCCTCAACGTTAGACTCATGTTGAGTGCCAGACTTGGCATAATAAATAATAATGATGATAATGATATCCTCAACGTTAGACTCCACCATCTCACGCGATCTCGGATATAAGCATGTTGAGGGTCGATCCTGCGCAGCAAGTGTGGCTTACGGACGCCTATGAATGTCATCCTCTTTGAAACCGGCCGGTAAAGGGAAATAGTCTTCGCAGGGGATGTCTATCTACGATATTGAATGATAATGTGGATGATCATGCAATGGTCTTCGTGACATGGTCCTCGCGACATGCAAATATGATGGCCCTCGTGGCATGGTCCTCGCGACATGCAGATATGATGGCCCTCGTTGCATGATCCTCTCGACATACAGATATGATGGCCCTCGTGGAATGGTCCTCTCGACATGCAAATATGATGGCTCTCGTGGCATGGTCCTCTCGACATGCAGATATGATGGCCCTCGTGGCATGGTCCTCTCGATATGCAGATATGATGGCCCTTGTGGCATGGTTCCTGCAATATGATGCCATACAGTACAATGCAACATAATATAATATGATGCAATGCGATATGACATAATATGATGCGACATAATGCTTATGTCATGTAATGCAGTATGATGCAATGCAGCATGATGCAATATGAATGCAAAATATGATGCAATGTAGTGCCGTATGATGCAATGGCCCATGGGAAAGTCATAGAAAATATCACCTCTGGTCTTTGTTTTGTCATGTCAACTCCTTCATGGATACCTGTGCTCAAGGCAAATGGTTAGTAGACACGGTGTCGCTCTTACTAGCGACCACAGTCAAATTTGAAAAACTTTAAAGACAACATTTATGAAGCTAATCAAAACAGACTTTCATTTGAAATGTGAATGAAATGGTCGTGTCCATTTTCTGGGGACAGCCATAAATATCGTCTTTGAACATCGTCTGTTTGTGATAATTTCTGACTTGTCGGGGATTGATGGAGAATGACATCGATCTCTTGTTTGGTGTCCCAATTTGAAATTGACCAAAATGTCCTGATCCATTTGGGGACTTGAGGACGTTGTCAGTCTCTCTTTATCTAGTAGTTTATGTGAACTACAAGAAGATTCCTCCGTTCTAGGGACTTTTGCCATCTTTGGCTTCTTTTCGCTGCTTTGGCTTTTCTCGCCAAATTTTAGGGCGTCTGGTATTGTTGCGTTTCTTTGAATGCGTTAGATAACAAGGGACTTATTTCTAACATACTTTTGGGGACAACCTGCATCCACAGAAATATTGTTAGTTTTTTATCGAAACTGGTCTGTGTTGACCTCCTTCGATCTTCTGCTCCTTGCTTTGTCTTTTCTGGGTGCTCTCCTCTCTCGGTGCTCATCGTCCTCGACTCCCCGGTTATGGTAGACATAAGACAAAATCAAATTACAAAAAAGTAAATTAATCTTTTGTAAAGACCTGTCAAACAAGTTCTTTGAGAAATAGAGATTTTGAAAAAGGATAGTTTGAAAAGATCTATGCTCGTCATGTCATGTGCTATTCAACGAATGTCCTTTACTCGAGGCCTTGACGTTTTTGACATACTGTTGGCGGACTCTGGAGATCCTTTGTCGTCCTAGCTGGGGGAGTTTGAAATATTTTTTTGAAAATCTGTCATAGCTGGGGATTAAGCCATCTCAGACTTGCTATAACTGGGGATTTCTGAAAGCAGACTCTGATATCTCAGTGCTGGGGAGCTTTTCGAAGTTTAATTCTGAACTTCAAGATTAAGCTTGGTGGAAATTTTGAGGTGTTTCCTCAAAATTTCTGCCCAGTTAGAGGTTTTGCGATGAATCTCACTCCATTGGCAAGGGACTTAAGACTCTATAGGAATTACGAGATTCTTTCTCGATATTCTTTTGGCACATTATGTATTCTAATTTTTTGGAGACGATCTTCGCCTTTTGAATTTTCGAGATTCCTTTCTCAAAAATTATGCCCAGATTCTATTTCCTGGGTGATATGACCAAGCAGTTGCCGTTGAGGTAGGAATCGGGTCAAACGTAGTTCCTACACTCGTAGTGGGAGAAAATTGGAAATAAATAAAGGGGTGACCGAAGCCACCTATGTATCTCATTCTTGAGAATTCAGGTTAAACGTAGTTCGCATGGAGGATAGGGGATATTTTAAGCTTTTACTAAGCATAGAAACAATTACAATTTAGGAAATGCGATTACAAGAAAAGAAAATGAAGGAAAAACTATCTTCAAGCATAGTATTTCTTCACAGCATCGGAGTTGATTGTCTTGGCCCACACTTGTCCGTCTATCTCGGACAAAATCAAAACTCCTCCTGATAACACTTTGTGGATGACATACGGTCCTTGCCAATTTGGTGCAAACTTTCCTTTATCCCGTGGGAGGGAAGGATTGACTATCCATTCCCTGGATTTACCAATAAATTTTGGGAGATGATGTTTATGCTCATCCTCGTTCTATTATTGTAGGACCAGTCAAAGATGTCGATGTATGGCTTAAGCAGACTGATAAGATCTTTCTTTTGTGCTTTTGATAAATGAACACCGATGCTGATTTCTTCAACTTGACCGTTGTCTCCCAGATTGACCACCTCGAACACTTTTAGGTGGGGCCTTTCCTGGTCTTCAAAGTTCTTGGACTTCTCGGTTGTTCATTCCAGGACCATAATTTCTTTAACATACCCTTCAAAATCATTATCGTCTAGCTTGGTTTGTTCGTTAAGCCCTTGATATGACATGACAGTGGGAAGTTTTACCTTATTATTACTGAAACAATAAATGAAACAAGTTAGATGGTACCAAGTAAACACAAATAATTTTGAACAGTAAATATTTTCAAAATAAGGAGGCTTTCTTTGAAATCCAAAATATTTGCAAACTATGGCTATAACCCGCATCAATTACGAGTCTGTGCCTTTTGGAAAATGGCAAAATAGTATGAGGAAATGGAAAACATAAAGGGTGGGTCGCGGAGCCTCATCCGGACCATCACCGATTTTTCATAAAGTAGACTCTTTGTCTACCCAGTCGAGTGGAGAGTCACGAGGGGAGTTGCGACCCAACTCTGAATCTTTTCATCGGGCTTGGCATCTCTTATCATGATTGTTTGGGGATAGCATCGCATTCCTATAACAAATCTCCTATTCCATCCTCTAACCCGTCTCTTGGGGAAACAATACGCACTGGGAATGACTGACATAGGCAAAGTAACAACTTTTGCAGTCCTGACTGCTTCTCCGCCTTGTCTTCTTGGACTACATACTTTAACCCATGCTTGGTCAGCTTTCTAGGGATGCTTATTGGCTCAGTCATACCATCAGAACTTTTTCTAATCCGATACCTGGTTCATATCCGCTCACTAGTATCGCGGTTGCGAGCATTTTATAGATAGGTGGCATGGCGATTTGAGGAGCAAGATCTTCTCCTGTGGCATCGACAATCTCTACGGTGTAGAAATTGCTTCCTTTTGGGACTTCTTCAGTCACAGGGACACAGCCATTAACGTGTAAGGCCTTGTTGCGCATTATCCCTTCAAAGGGTAGCTCGGCAATACTCAAAGTAGCTATAGCTTTTTCTGGCATTTCCTGCTTTTTAGGGCTAACCAACATTATTGACTTGCCCACAACCTATTCTTCATCGACCTTTATCATGTTAATAGTGGCTCCTCCGTGATTCGGGAGCGGGTTGTTATTAATATTTGGCGGTGCTGTTTGTAGTGTGATCACTCTTTGATCAATCAAACCCTGAATTTTGTGTCTCAGGTTAATGCAATCTTCGATATCATATCCGAATCCTCCAGAATGATAAGCACAATGTTGGTCAGCCTTGAAGAAATGAGAGTCAGGATTTGCGGGTTTGAATGGAATGGGCTGGATAAATCCGGCAGCGTTCAACCTCTCATATAACAGAGTTCTGGTTTCAGCTAACTGGTGAAAGTCCGAGGAGCTTTCTTTTCCAAATTTGGGCGAGAGAGATTAGCATTGGCGGGAGGAGGAACCTGGCGATTATTCTAGTTCTCAGGAGCCTTTTGATACACTTGGAAGTTTTGGGAAGGAGGTTGGTAAGTGGCTTGCGCATTTAGTTGTGAAGCTTGGTATATGGGTTGCACGTTTGGTTGTGGAGCTTGGTAAATAGGTTGAGTATAGTAAATTGGTTGAGGGTTTTGTGGAGCTGGGGGAGGGATTGTTGGAACAAGTGATTTTTTGTAGTTGGCCTCGAAAGGTTTCCGCCATCTCGAGCTAGGACTGGAGGATACCGAAGACACTTCTTCCCTTTTTTTCTTGGGAAACCCTGCCGATCCTAAGGATGCCGAAGCTTCGGTAATCTTGCCGCTACGAAGACCTTCTTCAACAATTTCACCAATCTTAACTAGATTGGTGAATTTTGCTTTTACTGTTGATATCATTTTATAATAGAACTCCGATTCCTGAGAGCGCATAAACACTGCGCTTATCTCCTCTTCGGTCATAGGAGGCCGAACCATTGCCGCCTCCTTTCTCCATCGATAGGCGTAGTCTCTGAAGTCCTCGTTCGATTTTTGCCTGATGCGCCTTAGAGAGTATCGATCTGGGACGACTTCTACATTATATGCAAACATTTGAGCGAAGTCTCAGGCTAGGTTGCTCCACCTAGACCACTTTCTTAATTCCTGGGAGGTGAACCGTTCTAAAGCCTTTCCACTCAGACTTCGGCTGAACAGCCTCATTAACAGAGCATCGTTCTTTCGTGCGCCGACCATTTGGTCGCAGTAGCTTCTCAAATGGGCCTCGGGATTCCCAACACCGTTAAAGGTCTCGAACTTGGGAATCTTGAATCCGTCTGGCAAGTCCATCTCTGGATGGATACAGAGATCATCGTAGTCATAGCCTTTCTCGTAGGATAAACCTCAAAACTCCTTGATCCTGGCTATCTCTTCTTTCATTTGTGCCATGTCAGACTCATGTTTTTTATCTGTGGCCCTCAAATCTATTTCTTTCTCCTCGTAGTGATCAAGCTCAGGGCTTTCTTGGAGAGTGGTGTATGGTTCTACTATAGCGTGAAAAGTGGTTGGCGGCATATATTAGGTAGGTAGAGGCTGGACATGTGGGATGGCATTTGGATACGTGGGGGTATAGTTATGTGGGTTAGTGACGTTGGGATGATTATTCTGGGAGTTGTAGGTATTTGGTGACGTAATTTGATAACTTAGAGGAAGATTTTGTAGAATGTAGGCACTTGGATTGTTACTCTGGTTGGTATGCTGGATAGGAGGAGTATGAATTTGATAGGAGGATCCGATATGAGGGGGATTACTGGAGAGAGGTTCGTTGGAAGGTCTAGGTGCGGAGGCAGGAAGGATATTTCCTGGATGGTTTTGAGTTAATGGGGAATTGAGCGGAGGGATTTGGAGAGGAGGCTGAGCGGTGCCCAGATTTGGAGTGTTAGTGGCAATAGCCAAGCTAGCCATATCCTTGGCTTTCTGTACCTCATTTTGCATTTTCTCTAGCTTTTTTGCCAATTCGGCAATCATTTCACTCTGTTCAGTGATAACATTGTCTCTCACGATCAAGACGTTCTCTTCCTCACTATCAGTCATTTTATCCTTATCGAAGCGAGGGTTAAAGGAGGAATCTATATGTGCCTTTGAGCGAGTGAAGTAGGGATGTTTGGCCAGTTTTGTCAACACAGATCAATTTCTATTACCTGTTGAAGTAAAATAACTCAAAGGCCGATATGTTAGATCCCGTTAGTGATAAACAATACAAGATATCTGACCGGGAAGAAACACATAAAGTTACTTTTCATCAAGGCAAATTGATCCATAGGTATTTATTGGGTCGAGGGTTCGACGGACAGGATCAATTTTGGGTAGGTAGATTTCATCAAGAGATTTGACTTATCGAGTTTTCATCTTCTGATATTTGTCCTGTAGCACTTGATGTGTTTTTCTGAATTTTTTGGCATCTCCGTTGAAGTGGGGAAGTGAAAATTTCTTAAGGGCGAGCCCCGAAAGGATATAGTTTGGATAAGGCAAGTTTGTTTTCCGAACAAGGTTTAAAAGGGTTTTAAGAAGTCTTTGGATTTTTCTGGGGAAATTTGAAGAACTTCAATGGCAATTTTGATCGGCTTTTGCGGTAGGCTTTATATTTTACTTACTGTGTTTTAGAAAATTTTGGCACAGAATGGACCAATTTTCCTTGATTCAAGCAACACACATAGCACATAAAGCAGTTATATCACATAACAGTTCATAGCGCGTCCTATACGGATATGTGACCTTTTATGCGAAAGGTACGCCTAACGAATTGAAGGATATGTATGTCGTTTGTAAACGTTCCATTGCCCCAAAAATATATACAGACCATTTAAATGAAAACGGGGATACAAAATAAGGGAAGAAGGAATGTACATCAGAAATTAGTCCCACGCAGGGGCACAATCCTAAACTAGTCTGTCGTGGCCGGTCCTTCGTTCTCGAACTTCTTGCAAATTTCGAACGCCTTTTGGATGAAAATTTTCAAAAATGAAAGACTATCTAAATATGTCCCAATCCCGAGGGACAATGGTTCGTACAACTCGACATCACATCCTTCAATTGAGCACATAGGAGATGATTGTTCTTTCGGGTCGTGGGCCCTTTCGAATATAAGGTGGTCTTACTAATGGACTTAATATCCCTCGGATATTAAGACATCTTAGGTTAATGCCTATTTCGGGATTTGATTTCGCTCTATCCTGAGTTTCTAGAATAGGTTTTGAAATTAACCGGGAACCCGGACGGACAACCAGAGCTAAAACAACAAGTGACCGTTAACCGACCGCGGGTCAACTACTTCACTCGTCTGTTTTGAAAATTGTGTGTTTTGTTAAGAACGATTGCAAATACTTGCATAATCATCTTTTTATCCCTAATGCATTTTAATGCTTTGCCAAGAAAGGCGAAAAATGTCATGAACAATTTATATTTTGCGAAAAAGTAAACAAATGACGAAAGCAATAAAGTTTACTAATTATTACAATCTGAATAGTTAGTCAAATAAGTTAGTTACAAACAATAAGGTTAGAACCTAGTTGAATTATCCTCAGCAGAGTCGTCATTTCTATTTTTGGGGAAAATGACTTGTATTTGAAAAATCATTTCAAAAAAATCTAAGTTGAAGTTTCAAAACGTTTTCAACTTAAAGCAAGAGTCGCCACTTAGTTTTATAAAGTAAAACCAAGAAAAACTTATAAAAATCTTTCAAAGTCAAACAGATATAACTTTAAAAAATTTATGAGATTAAGGACAAGAGGTTCCTATTAATATCCCGAGAAGGTTTTAAAGGCATCAGAATATCCGCTAACTCGCGGTTATCCGGACTTGTTTGAAAACAACTTATTTTGACTAACTTTGAAAGATCTTGTATTAAAACATCTTGTTTTAATTAATTTGAGAAAATACTTGTTTTGATGTGATTTGGAAAAGTATAATGAAGAATTTGTTTAAGGGAAACAATGCTCGTTTGACAATTTAAAGATGCTTAACCATTTTAGATGAAGAAAACAATAAGCGATTAAAGAAAATCTAAACAAGAAAGGTTTACTCATTTGGGATAATTCAACTAAGTTAAAAATTAGTGTTCAATTAATACAATAATAATCTAAACTACACAATAAAGAGTTGAGGGAAAAGGAATTAAGCCTTTCGGCTTAAACAATTTGGACTTTAGTCCAAAAACTCTGTCCTAAATTCTAGGTTGTGGGCTTTTGGCCCACGATTTGTATGACTTGGAAACTTGAATCCAACTTTCCCTCACTTAGTCTCGTAGGACTACTGCTACTGCTACATGAGCTTTAGCCCATTCTCCTTCACTTAGTCTATTTTTGGACTGCTGCTGCCGACTTGGGCCGCTACTGCTGTTGGTCTCAATTTTTTATAGGCTTTAGCCCATTTTTGTCTCTTCTGCATACCAGATATACATGGATTGTATACCTTGTTTTGCTTCTTTTTTTTTCTCGTGATACAGCTGACTCAAAGGTGATTGTTGGGTTTTTAGACCAACAAGGAGACGCACAGGGATTTGGGAGTCCGGGTGGACTCGATACAGTACATGTTGCAGAGATCAACAAAAAAGGGACAAGGATTAGAACTTATCAAAACACCAACTTTAACATAAATTTAAACAAAGCCATTGAATATTCACAAGCAGGTCGTGCCTATTTGGTGATAACTAATTATTCAATCAGATTGTTTCTTTAACAAATCAAAGAATGAGACTAACAGGTGTAACCAAGTTAAAACAAGGAATCTATAAACATGTTATGTAGATTAATATCAAAAGGATTCCCAAACTCAATGGAAACCTTAGGGATCAGCAGATACGATGCCAATTTTGTACAATAAATATATTGATTTACATCAAGATAACAGTTCATGCAAGAAAGTTGGATTTCGAACAAACTTATGGGAATAGAGGCGTTGTTTTGACTAAGACAGAAGCAATTTTAGACTCAACTTTCGAGAGAAATAGGTTAACATTAGAATGAAACAAGGAAACTTTTCCAAAGCAAACTCATAGTGAAGGGTAGTAAACATTCTAACCCACCATTTTTCTATTGTTAAACGATCCAAACAAGAAGATGCATGGTGGTTACAAACTCTACACATAATCAAAAGGGAACTACATAGAGATATAGTACTCGTAGCAGTCAGAACAACTATCATGAAGAGAACACTATCTTAGACTCGAATAACAGGACAACATGTTTGAGATTTGAGCTTAACGGTATTATCCAATCTAAAAAGGGTTTCAACTTTAACATGACTTAGATGAAGGTAAAGCAGGTGATGTTATTATGACAAACGCTAATGTTAATCAATTTTGAAGAATGCAGATTTCGTTTCAATAAGACCAAACAATCAGAAGAGAGAAAGGGGGAAAGGAAAGTCACTTTAAACTAAATCAGATGACCCATAGAATTCTAAACATAAACGACCTGTCAAACCTGTTCTTGACTATGATTTAATGGACTTATACAAAACAGCAAAGGAAAATCAAGTTAAACTAAATGATGAGCCCACTAAAGAGATAAAAGCTAGCCCCCGTTCATACTTGGTAAATCAGTTCTTGGGATGAATACACAACGAAACGTAGGCATACAGCGGTTAAAGTGAACACTAGTATTTCCTTTGCTAAGTTCACAATTGACATAAGAGCCTTAAACGGTAAAGCCAACAACATATCGATATTAATGTGAGACTCACATTAGAACGAAAAGAAAACAGGAGAAAGAGAAAGCGAAGAAGTAAAAAAAAACTTCAGGACTTCAATCCTTAATCACCCTTTGATAAAATGGATTCTACAACTTCTAGATCTTATTACTAAGAACAAATCAGACAAATATCAGCCTAAAACCAACATGATAACTTCTACAAGAAAGCAGAATTTGTAATCGCAGCAAAAACCATCCTAAAACTAGGGATTTCTCAGAAATTATGGCCTTACATAATGCTAGGAAAACAGAAACAACAAATGAAACAAAAAGAAAACGAGACGATGAAGTGTTTACCTTCTTTGGAGCAGCGCCGGGACAACGAGGTTCTGCCGGAAAGCTTCAACACCATCGGAAATTGAACTTCGAGATTTCTTAGCTAAAAATTCATGCTCAAAGGAGTCTTAAAGAATTTTCGGCCCTAGAAACATCCTTTTCGCTTCGAAAATGCTTTGGAACTCTAGTGATCCAGAGATCGACTCTCCAAAAAAGACTCAAAATAATCACCAAAGCCAGCCTCTCCGCTTACCCACACTGTGAAATCAGTGGGATTTATATTGGAGATGATTTGGAGATTTCTGGGTCTGATTTTCGATGTGGGAAATGGAATTTTGAGGGGGTTTTCTGGAAAATCCTTAAAGGATTTTGAATCCTTTGCTAGGATAAGGGCCTGAGCTGGACGATTGTACCATTTGGTACAATTTGAGCGGGATTTCACTCCAAAAGGATGAAGAAGGAGAGAGATAAGAACACGTTGCCTCTTCTAGAGAATTCTAGGATAAAGTTCACGTGCTAAGCACGCTGCGCTGCTCGTACGAGAGGGGTGAGGGAACAGGTAGGCGGCGCCTAGGGTTTCTGGGTTCTTCGTCATTGTTGGAGCTGAAGGAGATGAGAGAGAGCTTAGGGGTCATTTGTTTTTGTCTGTGTTAGAAAAGAAGAGAGAGAGAGTATAAGGGTGTGTAGTGGGGTTGGGCCCGAGAGAAAAGGAGCCAGGAAATTAGATGGAGTGTCCTCAAAAGTGAGTAGTCTTCAATTTATGCCTCTCATAAGAAAAGTCTTTAAAAAATACCTTTTTTTTCTTTTTATATATAGAACATATATATTTTTGTCTCTCTACACCATAACTCTCCATGTTCATTTGTCTCTCAACTTTTAATTTTTATTTTTCATTTTTCTTTTATTTTTTTAATTTTTTATCTTTTTTCTTTTTTTTTCTTTTTTCTCAATTTTTTTTTAATTTTCGTTTTCTTTTTTCTCAACCTTTATTTTCTTTTTTTTTCTTTTTTTCTCTTAACTATTTTTTTGTTCTTTTTTTTCTCAACCTTTATTTCTTTTTTTTCTTTTTTTTTTCTTAACTTTTTTTTTTGTTCTTTTTTTTCTCAACCTTTTTTTTTTTATTCTTTTTTTTTCCTCTTTTTCTCATCTTTTTCTTTTCTCTTTTTTCTTTTTTTTCTCAACTTTTATTTTTATCTTTATTTTTTCCTTTTTTCTTTTATTTTTCTCTTTTTTTCTTTTTTCTTAACCTCTATTATTTTTTGCTAATGAACAAAAACAATTGGATAATCCACAAAGAAGATCTTCTTTCTTTAAAATCGAAGTAAACTTAAGAGCGTGCTTTGTTGTTTGGAAGTCCTTTGGAACAAGTCTTGCCTCTAAGACAAATATTATAGAACATCTCATAAATCAAGACACAATGAGGTAGTGTCAAGCCTTGCTCGTGGGGCATAACTTGTTGTTTGAAAAATTCTTGAGCTAAGTCTTACCTCTAAGGGAAGAGTTATAGAGCATCTCATAAATTAAGACACAATGAAGTAGTGTTAACTCTTGCCCATGGGGCATAACTTATTTTTTTGGAGGCCCTTGGGCTAAGTCTTGCCTTTAAGGCAAACGTTATAGAGTATCTCATGATCAAGACACAATGTGCTAGTGTCAACTCTTGCCAATGAGGCGTAACTTGTTGTTTGAAAGTCTTTGAGCTAAGTTTTGCCTCTAAGGCAAGAGGTATAGAGCATCGCATAAATCAAGACACAATGTGGTAGTGTCAACTCTTGCCCATGGGGCGTAATTTGTTATTTGGAAGTCCTTGGGCTAAATCTTGCCTCTTAGGCAAGCGTTATAGAGCATCCCATATATCAAGCACAATATGATAGTGTCAACTCTTGCCCATGGGGCGTAACTTGTTGTTTGAAAGTCTTTGGGCTAAGTCTTGTCTCTAAGGCAAGAGTTATAGAATGTCTCATAAATCAAGACACAATGAGGTAGTGTCAAGTCTTGCTAATGGGGCATAACTTCTTGTTTGAAAATCCTTGAGCTAAGTCTTGCCTCTAAGGCAAGAGTTATAGAGTATCTCATAAATTTAGACATAATGAAGTAAGTGTGAACTCTTGCCCATGGACGCGTAACTTGTATTTTTTTGAGAGGTCCTTGGGCTAAGTCTTGCCTCTGAGGCAAGTGTTATAAAACATCTCATAAATCAAGACACAATATACTAGTGTCAAGTCTTGCTCATGGGCGTAATTTGTTGTTTGGAAGTCTTTGGGCTAAGTCTTGCCTCTAAAGCAAGAATTATAGAACATCTCATAAAAAAAATAAAGGTCAAAAAAATTGATTAAAAAAAAGAGAAAAGAAAAATTAAAAACAAAAGAAAAAATAAAAAAATAGAAGTTGAGAGAAAAAAATAAATATTGAGAAAAAAAGAAAAAAACAAAAAAAAACAACAAAAAATAAAGGTTTAGAAAAATAAAAAAATAAAAAAATAAAAAAATAAAAAATAAAAGGAGAAAAAAATAGAATTGAGAGGAGAAAAGAAAAAAATAAAGATTGAGAAAAAAGAAAAAACGTAGAAGAAAGAATAAAACAAAAAATAAAAGAAAAATAAAGGTTGAGAAAAAAAAAAAAAAGAAAAAAGAAAAAAGAAAAAAGAAAAAACAGAGATAAAAAAAAATAAAAAAAAAAAGAGAAAAAGAAATATATATAAAAGTTGAGAGATAAATGAGCATTGAGAGTTATTTAAAAATATTTGAGGTGTAGATGGACAAAAAGGTAGTTGCTCTATACATGAAAAACAAGGAAGGTTATTTTTGTAAGACCATTTTTATGGGGGGCAAAAATGCAAAGTCACTCCCTTTAAAGGGCATTTGTGTAGTTGTCCCAAAAGGGGGTGGGCTGAGAGGTTTTGAGAATTGGCTGGGCCAATTCAACTTAAGTAAGGGTCACAAGGGCTATTTAAGTAATGAAAATGTGGCCAAAAGGTCAAGGAGCTGGCCGAATTAATTGGAATTTAGTAAAATTACGGCTAGGATTTAAATATTTTAAAGAGTTTAGGCTAGAATAGAAATAGAGATGAATTAATTAAAAATTAATCATTCGAGCCTCTTTAAACTTAAACAAATTGAAATAATTATCATGTTTAAAACATAATTACCTCTTTTAACAATTGTGAAATTATTTATTCAATTAATCTCTCATTCGAATTAATTTAGAGGAAAATCAAACGTTAATCTTCTTGAAAAGGATTTTTTTTGTGAATTCAGACTTTAAAGTAGTTCTTTAAGTAATCTTATATAAATTTCACATAATTAAATATGAAAAATATAAATTGTTACTTAGAACTATTATAAAGCTGTTTTGAAAATATTTTATCCCTTTTTATAAAATAAATATTTCAAAAATTGTTTAGAATTCAAAAGGCTCAAGAGTAATTCGTAATGTGGCGGGTAAAAATTGGGTGTCAACAACTAGAATTTTTTTCCACGAGATTTTTCCTAGTAAGGTTTTAACGAGGCAAATTATCTATCAATGGACATCCAAGGGGGAGTGTTGTAAACAATTGTGTTACCACACAATGTTGTCATCTTGTATTGTGAATACACTATAATTTCATTGATGAATAGTAACCTCCATACCATAACTTCTCCTTCATGAGTAGTAACTCCCACCTCCTCATTGATCATCCATAACACCATTATCTTTCCCACCTCCTAAAGGATTAATGCCATGTTTATTGCACTATTTTATGTTTCTCAATGTAATACTATAAATAGAGGTTCTAAACATAATATTTGACACACTTGATACTTGGAAGAATAAAAAATACTCTCTTCTCTTGTCTCTCTTATTTCTTGTCTTACTTCGTATTGTTATGCTTTTTGTTTAGTTTTACAATATTTTCTACTTTTTTACTTTTTTTCCTTAAAGTAATACAATTGTATCCCATAGCAAATAATTAAGTCATTAAGACAATTGACACAATCTTCTGTTTTTTAAAATACACAGGCAACCTTCACAAGCTTATATGAGGATTTTACTATTTTTTTCTTTAGAGAGAATTACATGAAAGTACAAATTATAATTTTACATAACATAATTTGGCCAGAAATTTTATTGTTTACCTGAATTGGTCTCATCTTTTTCCTTATCCCAAAATAAATTACTTTTCTACTTTTTTACTTTTTTTCCCTTACTTTTCATGCCAACTTCATATCTCATATTCTCATTTTTTTTCTAGCCAATTTTTCTTACTTCTTCGTCTTTTTCTTCTATGATTTTTTTCATTCTTTCTCATCTCATTTGTTCCCTTCTCTTTTTCTTTCCTAATATCTTATTTATTTCTTTTCCTTTTCTATTTTTCAGTCATTTCTCTTCTATCTCTCTCACACACGCTATCTTTTCTCAATTTGAATTAGAAATTTAAATTAAATTTCGTATTTGGGTTTTTCGAGTTTGTTAGTTATTTAGACTGAATGTTATTTCAATTGATTCTAAACATCAAGAGGAGCTCAAAACTTAAATTTGAAATGATTTGAAATATAAGCTAGATTTGAGCTAAATTTTAGAAGAGGCGCAATGAAGAAGACACAAGCAATTTTTGTATAATAGTGTATATGAGTATATAAACACCTTTTATATTTGTATATAATGTAGTATACTTGGTGTATAATATTAAGTTTTTAAACATTGGTGTAAAAAATGAAAAATAACCTAAAATACTCTTAAACTATTAGAATTGGTACAAAACTACCCTTCATACACCTTTTAGCCCTCAAATACTCCTGACGTTAATATTTAGGCCTTATAATACTCTTATTTTTAATGGTCAATATTTTAACTCCAATTAATAATTTCATTAGTGACATGTTATTCATTTATTGGTTACCCTATAATTTACTTAAACTAATTAAAATGCCACCCATTTGTCCAGATCAGCTCCAAATCAATTCAAACGGCCCCAAACTTATTTAACCCATATGATTTCACCCAAAACAAAACTCTTCATTCCAAAGATTTCACTTCATCTTCTTCCTCTTCTTACTAGGATTATATTATTAATCTAGTCACATATTTGTTTGTTGCTTTCAATCTCCAAATGAATACCAGTTTGTTAGATTTTATTTTCTGTAAGTGATGGAGATTATTCAAAACTAACAATCACATATTGACTGAGGTGATCAAATAATGACTAAAGAACATATTCTGCTTCAATTTAAATAAGATTTTCCCTCACATTAGCAACAAATATAAAAAGGGTCCCTGCCAAATAGTAAGCCAAAGGACTTCTTCCACTAATCCAAATTTCTAAAAGCTAAAAATATTTGCCTCAGAATTATTGAGAAAATGGGTGCCAATAACTCTTCTCTTGGCATCAAACTAATGCACTGTCAGCAACTCTACCCATGAAGAATCAAGTAATTCATTTTCAATCCTCAGTAACATGAAAGTTCCATTTTGATTCCTTGAAAGAAACTAACAAATTGACAATCATTTTACAAGATTTTCTGCAATCGTTAGAATGAAAGTTTTTATTTTGTGTGAAATTATATAGGTTAAACAAATTTGGAGGGGGTCAAATTGATTTGGGGTGGATCCGGGTAATTAGTGGATTTTTTAATTAGTTTAAGTTGATTATAGGGTGCCTAATAGATGAGCGACATGTTATTAATAAAATTATTAATTAGGGTTAAAATGTGGACCGTTAAGAATAAGGGTATTATAGGACCTAAAGGTTGACGTCGAGGGTATTTTGGGGCTAAAAGGTGAATGGAGGGTAATTTTATACTAATTCCAATAGTTCAAGGGTCTTTTAGGTCCTTTTCCGTAAAACAATTATCAATGTTTTGTATGATATTGTATACCAAATGTATAATGTTGTATACCAGATTTTTTAAACAATGTTGTAAGAAAATAATGGGTTATGGGACTGAAAATTTAAATGCTTGGCTACCTAAGTTGCAATTGTAGTGTTGTGTTTGTACTTTTTTGCAATTATTCCTTTTCTTTAAGTGTTTTTTTAAAACCCTATGATGAATAAAATTGTAAGAGACAAATTTTGAACCATATTTTTAATTGTTGCTGCTGCATTTGTTTTGTAAAAATGAAACTCAACAGTCACTGCCTAAGCGTAGCTAAGATTATCAAGTCCAACAAATTAAAAATTAAATGACAAAGACATGAATTGATAAACGACTTACTCTCTCCGTTTCAAATTTGATTGGTCTATTTTGACTTGACATGAAATTTTAAAAAATAAAGTAGACTTTTGAATCTTGTGGTTTTAAATTAAAGATATGTTAAATGTATCAAAATGCCTTTTAATCTTGTAGTCTTAAACATGTCATGTGGAAAGTTAAAATTAAAGAGTTGCTAAAAAAGAAAATGGTCATTCTTTTTTAAACGGACTAAAAAAAGAAAGTAGGTCAAACAAATTAAAACGAAAGTAATATTTATGGCCAATCATTTGGGTCTTTGGTTATGTAACTGATGGTGCCTGGAATTTACAAACTTACAAAAATTATTGCCAGATGACCAACATCACAAAGAAATAAAGGAAGTTATAACACCACTCAGAGATTGCATTGCCTCTGGCTAACAATCCATGTGGACTTGCACAGACCTCACAAAGTAATTTAATTCTCTCATAAAAAGATCATTGCAAAAAGAACAAATTCTCTTGTTAGTCAAAGAGATTTGAAGAGTCTCTTCTCACATTTCACTTCTGAGAAAGGCAGTGACATTAGTTTCAGCAGAAACTCCAAAGTTTAGTTGATATTTGGGCTGCTTGTTGGGAGAAAACAATTACCAAAATGTTTCTCAAGTTCAGAATTCTTGTTATTCTCATTAAATATGGCAAATAAATAGGTCTCAATAGGCCCAGACTTTCTTGGAGTACCCTCTCTAGCATGTTGAATTAAGTTCCTCATGTAAGTTGCTGCATTGTCTGTTGTGGCTCCAAATCCACCAGCAGATGGCCAGCCGCTCTCAGACACAACAATCTCTATGAATCCTCGTCCTGATAATTGATTGAGAGCAGCATACACAGAATCCAACATTGCATCAAATAAGTTCCTATATTGGTATGGACCGTCTTGTACCACCACACTAGGTGCAGTAAACAGAGCATAGGGGAGAGAAATTTGCCCTGGATTACTAGAGTAGCTAAAATAAGGATAAATGTTAACAAGCAAAGGTGCATTTGTATTCCTTAAAAACTCAACAATCGGATCAAGAAACCACGTAGCATCATTCCTAAACAAACCCTGAGATGGTGGATAGGATTTGCCCATCAATGTAATGTCTATAGAAGTTGTGACGTTGATGTTGTCTCCCAAACCAGCAAAATAAATTGCAGTATGAATTCTACTCATGGCAGTTTGAAGGTGTGAGGTAAGATTAGTTGTGTCTGTGAAAGAGATTATTCCATTTCCAACAACGATGTACTTAATTTTAACATCTGGCCAGAAATCTCTAACGTTTTTTTGTACCCACCAAGCCGCATGTTCAATGCCGGAAGCAATATGCTTGACATCTGAATTGGGAAGTCCTAGCATAACTTCAATGTTGGATCCTCTCAAGGCTTGTAAAGCTCCGTGATTTGGATCATAAAGCCTCAATTTTGCTATGTTTCTTGACTTGTAGAGTTGTATAACTTGGTCATGTGAAGGCAAGTTGTTGCCTAGCATTCCATAGCAAACACCTACTGATTGAGCCTCTGCTTCATAAGAATTGAAAATGGTGTTAGAAACTTAATCAATTTATGGATTTCTTGCAAAGATGGAAAAAAATTACAGTTATAGACCTTTGTTGGTTCCCTTCCCCCCTCAAATAGCAAATAGTAAACTGAAGATTGTGCAATTTAATTTGGAAAAAGTAAACAAGATGTTCAGACAATATTATTCACTAGGAATTTTTATTGAGAGGGAGATGCAGATGGAGGGGGAGAAAACTTGTTCTGTCAATGCTCATATATGTTTTTACTTATAGTCTACTTTTTTAGCTTTTTTAGATGCGAAGTCATTAGTTACTTTTTTATAATCGATTTGTTCTATTAATTCTTTTTCAATTGATAATATAGCTAATCATTCAGTCTCTCTTGAGACATTTTTTTATCGTAGATAAGATTTTATCAATTTTAGTTTTGAAAAGCTTCTTTCGGTTGAGGCAGCATTTATAGGAACTGTTAACATTATTTTATAAGCAATATATGTATTTGAAAAAGAATCAAGTCTTTTATTTGATTGAGTATTTCGATTAGATCATTATCTTTTACTTGTATTATTTGTCTTTAACACTCTTAATTCAAAAATAATCTAAACCATCAATATCAGAATAACTATTATGTGTTAAAGAAAGTTTAAAGTTAAGATAATTTTTTCAAATTTATCAGTACATATAATTTTATTTTTATTCTTATGCATATATATAAGTATATTTTAAAAAAAAAATGGGGCCCCAATTTTTTGAGGGCCCCAAGCGATTGCTTTAGTGGCCTAGTGGTTGAGCAGGAAATTACATGGAGTGTCCTCAAAAGTGAGTGGTCTTTAATTTATGCCCCTCATAAGAAAAGTCTTTAAAAAATACCCTTCCTTTCTTTTTATGTATAGAACATATACATTTTTGCCCCTCTACAACATAACTCTCCATGTTCATTTGTCTCTCAACTTTTAATTTTCATTTTTCTTTTTTCTTTTATCTTTTTAATCTTTTATCTTTTTTCTGTTTTTTTCTTTTTTCTCAATTTTTTTTAATTCTCGTTTTCTTTTTTCTCAACCTTTATTTTCTTTTTATTTTCTTTTTTTCTCTTAACTTTCTTTTTGTTCTTTTTTTTTTCTCAACCTTTATTTTCTTTTTTTCTCTTAACTTTTTTTTGTTCTTTTTTTTCTCACCTTTCTTTTTTTATTTCTTTTTTTTTCCTCTTTTTCTTTTTTTCTCACTTTTAATCTTTATTTTTTCCTTTTCTCTTTCTTTCTTCTCTTTTTTTCTTTTTTTCTTAACCTCTATTATTTTTTGCTAATGAACAAAAAGTTGGATAATCCGCAAAGAGGATCTTCTTTATTTGAAATCGAAGTAAATTTAAGGACGTGCTTTGTTATTTGGAAGTTCTTTGGAACAAATTTTGCCTCTAAGACAAATATTATAGAATATCTCATAAATCAAGATATAATGAGGTAGTGTCAAGTCTTGCTCGTGGGGCATAACTTGTTTTTTGAAAAATTTTGAGCTAAGTCTTGCCTCTAAGGCAAGAGTTATAGAGCATCTCATAAATTAAGACACAAT